>NIVC01003960.1:0-17500 GCA_002269645.1 Macrostomum lignano | reverse complement strand
CAGATTTTAAAAATATTTATGCAATACGAGTATTTGGGTTTCACAGATATAAGAATGGGTGCAATGAGCATACTTGGTTTTCAATACGAGTATTTATATTGTTTAATCGAGACGGAACGGAAAGACTATATATACGAGTATGATCTATCTATATCTATATACAGAGATGTTTCTAAATATGATTTAAACATAATAACGGTATCATGACAAAGTCAATAACTTATACGGCAAGAATGATTGCATCTACTGCTACATTGAAACCTATATTTAATTCAACAAAAACCAATTCTTAAAAGGTATTTATACTTAAAAATAATATATATGATTGTGTGTACCATTCAGAGCATCACTAGAATTACTATTGGTATAGTGTAATAGAAACAACACAATAACTTGATTATTAATATGCAAAATTGAGCCAATAACTTCATACAATATACAATTAATGCATTACAATAAGAAACCTGATGTTGAAAAAAACTTCTACAATTATAACTCTGAAAAACAGAAACCATAATATACTACTAAGATCCTGACAAAAATAAAGCAACAGTGCCAACTTGATTAGTAGTAAATATATATTGCGTTAACATAATATAGTTTATTAGGGAACTCAAATTTGTGTGAAACAGAGAGAGATTGTGATAGGGAAAATATGACACAAAAATTAATTGATTAACACAATATTTCAAACACAATAAAATAACACGCCAAATGATTAGTAATCAATTATGAATATTAGCATTATATAAACAAATTGTATAGTTGAAAACACCTGATTCAGAGATTCAAATGGTTTGAAAAATAGTAACAAAAAACACGGTACGCTCTCTTAACACACCAAATTAACATTTTTTTCTGTTCACCTCGCCTAAGATACAAAATACAAAATATTTACAAATAATACATAATATTACAGTAAAAGTATAATTAATGTGTACTTTTAATAACCAACTACATTACTACGAGTGACTAGATATGGACGCAAAATTTAGATGTATTGTGTTTTTACGTAAATCTGAAACCGTTGTTTTGTTGATTGAAAATGTTTTAAAAAGAAGAAAATGGTTTTCCGGTTTTTTATTCACATAAAAGATAATTATGATAACAACAAAACAGTTGATAAAACTACATACGCAACAATCGTAATAAAAATACTACAGCGCTAAAACAAACGTCAACGTGCGCAAATAAAAGTGGACAAACTCTCAATCCATATCTTCACTGCAATTAAAACAAAGATTCGTGCATTTCGTGGCAATCTGATATACCGAGATTACCTGTAACTAATTAAAAACATGAGATTGTTACCACTTTTCAACATCCGAGGTAAAAAGTTACCAGTAATAACACAAGATTACTGTTCGTATCATTGTAAGTATGAAAAAGAAGAATTTCTTTTTGTCTTAGATCAGTTATATCTAATCTCACTGTATTTGGATCAGAGACATCTTTTCTCACTGTATTTGGATCAGAGATATCTAATCTCACTATATTTAGATCAGAGATATATAATCTCATTTTAGTTAGATCAGATATAACTAATCTCACTGTATTTAGATCAGATATAACTAATCTCACTGTATTTGGATCAGAGACATCTTTTCTCACTGTATTTGGATCAGAGATATCTAATCTCACTATATTTAGATCAGAGATATATAATCTCATTTTAGTTAGATCAGATATAACTAATCTCACTGTATTTAGATCAGATATAACTAATCTCACTGTATTTGGATCAGAGATATCTATTCTCAGTATATTTAGATCAGAGATATCTAATCTCACTGTATTTAGATCAGATATATCTAATCTCACTGTACTTAGATCAGGTATTAACAAATTTCCCCTTGAGTAGTTCCACTGTATAAAAAATTATGATCGGGTGATCTCTTAATCCGATCCTAAGAGCAGAAAATCAGATTTTAAACTTCCACCTTTCTCACGCTATTCTGGGACGCGATGTACTCTTTAATAGCTTTGTCTGGCACTGACATTCTATTATTGGTGTCCTCGTCGTTGTGCATGTGCACGAGGTGATCGCTGACCACTTCTAGCATGTTTGAGCTGCGACTGCTTATTTTCGGCATGCCATAGTCGGTGCCAAACAGAGCGGCCATGTCGTCGGGTGTGCGACCTTTGGTCTCGGGTAGTTTGATAAACAGAAACACGAATGAGGCGGCCAAGCATAGTAGGAACGGTACGAAACACCAGTTGCCCATGAATACCTGTGAGGTAGCGGTATTGCATTTAGGTCATTTGTTAATGCATTATTAACTACGTGAAGGCTGGAACAGGAAAAGTGAAAGTAGAATATGTGAACAGTATATTAATAGTAAACTCTGTAGGATATGTGAACTGTGAACACTATATAGGATAGATGTGAAGACTATAGAATAAATGTGAACAATATATAGAATAGACGTGAACGTATATGATATATACTATACTATACTATAATATAGATCATATACTATATATACTATACTATACTATACTATATGATAGACGTGAACACTATATATGATAGATGTGAACACTATATAGGATAGATATGAACACTATATTGTCTATATATGATGTATGTGAACACGATACAGTATGTGTGAAGCCTGTATGTGAATTCTAGCCATATGATGCGAATGCAATAAAAGACACAGGGGAAACTATGCAATATGTGAACACTATACAGTATGTGTGAAGCCTGTATGTGAATTCTAGCCATATGATGCGAATGCAATAAAAGACACAGGGGAAACTATGCAATATGTGAACACTATACAGTATGTGTGAAGCCTGTATGTGAATTCTAGCCCTATGATGTGAATACAATGAAAGACACAAGGGAGCTATGCAATATGTGAACACTCACGGCCATAAATGGGAACAGCAATCCCACAAAGAGATTTCCCAGCCAATTGCCAAAAGCGGCCAGAGCCATGGCGGCAGGCCTTGGCCCAGTCAGGAACAGCTCGGAGCCGAGAAACTGCGGAATGCAGCCCAGGCCGCTAGCGAACATGACAACAAAACTAACCAATGATATCACGGCAACGTAGGCCATCCAATCCGCATCGAAGTGAGTCATAGCATTCAGGGCCACGGTCAGTAGGCAGGCGGCGATGAACATGCCAACGTGCGATACTAATAGTAGTAGCTTGCGACCAAACTTTTCAACTAGTGCAACCTGCAGTAGATTAGAATTCAATTTTTATACTTTGATAATATGATAGTACTTTTCATTACTTCCAACTGGTTACTAATTGTTTGTATTTAACTTATCGCTTTACTATCCAATATGTGTTTTACTACTTTGTACTTTGTGAAATTCGTTTACTAATTCGTATTTATTTTTTTTTTAGAATTTGTTTTACTTTAGATGCACTCAAATTTAATGCACTCTGATAAACAATATTTTAACAAAAATGGTACCTTAAAAACGGTTTTTAAGCACTGAAGATGACTCGATTTAAAAAACATATTTTCGCATCATTAATCATTAGCGCTTAAGAATAATTTCAAAATTCAAAAAAACACGATCATTGCAATCATTGCACTACTAAAAGTAGGATGATAAATTACCATTAGATTTTCAGCTTTATTTTTTTGTTTTTTTCTCTTTCTTAAAAAAACAGCTGACAAAAACAATACTTACACAACAGAAAAAGAAATTGTGCGAGTCCTGTCAATCAAACGAGGTCAGCAGCTTGGAGAACAAAAGATTGCCACAAACTTAGCTCAATCTTAGCCTCAGTGTCCAGAAAGACAAGAGTTATTTATTAGTAACCATTTTGCACAGAAAAATAGCCCCAGTATTGCTCTATACACAATGACCCACTGCGCCATAGGCTGTATATCTCACACTGTATAACTATAAATACTCCGCAACAGGGCACATACACAGATATGAGCTGCATCTTTTGTATCTATTAGAGCTGAATACTTGAAATTTACACTGACGCAAAACTGTGCTATTCTTTTTTCTTGCGCTGTGTCCAATGGCCCTCAAGCAAGCTGTAAAATTGGTCGTAATTCTAGCTGCAAATATTGCGACAGACAATAAAACTATGAAACTGTATGAACTGAATGAATAAATGCACTTATATACTTGAGAATCTCCATATTTGAGGTGAAGTTGCCTATGAAAAAGTACATAATTAATTAATTAGTAAATCATCATGGTCCATTGCGAATCAATAATTATAGCTTTAATAATTTGTTACTTAATCAATAATTACTTAATGTTCTGAATTGATGAATGAACGCAAAATTAAACCGATACAAACCGTTTATGGTCTTACCAACGATTAAGGGACACAACAAAGTCTAAATTTCTGAAAGAAAACGTTAAGAACTTACAGTACAACACTTATCACGTGAGTCTGGTGACACACTTAGTTGACAAACAGTACAACAAATATAATAAAAAGTTTGTATAATGTTTAGCATGTTGCCAAGTGGGATTAAAGCACACATAAGAATACAATAGGTAGCCAGCTAGATTTTGACGAGTTAAAAGAAAGGATCCAAGCCGTAATTAAATTATTTAATTAAAGATTAGAAAAATTACACATTTAAAACAAAATAGGGATCGAGGAAGGTACAATTTAGTTCTGATTAGGGACACGTGTTTAGTATTGGTTAAGGCTTAGAAAAAGTGAGATTTAGTCCCAATTAGGGGATTAGAGAAAGTGAGATACAGCCCCAATTAGGGGATTAGAGAAAGAGGGATACAGCCCTAATTAGGGGATTAGAGAAAGTGAGATACAACCCCAATTAGGGGATTAGAGAAAGAGGGATACAGCCCCAATTAGGGGATTAGAGAAAGTGAGATACAGCCCCAATTAGAGGATTAGAGAAAGAGGGATACAGCCCCAATTAGGGGATTAGAGAAAGTGAGATACAGCCCCAATTAGAGGATTATAGAAAAAGGGATACAGCCCTAATTAGGGCATTAGAGAAAGTGAGATACAACCCCAATTAGGGGATTAGAGAAAGTGAGATTTAGTCCCAATAATGGATTAAAGAAAGTGGGATTCAGTCCCAATTAGGGGATTAGAGAAAGTGGGATTTAGTCCCAATTATGAATTAGATAAATTGGAATTCAGTCCCAATAGGGATTAGAGAAAGTAGAATTTAGTCCCCATTTAGGATTAGGGAAATAGGGAGGTGATACTAATTAAGGATTTGAAGATTTTGGTCATACTCGGCTTCACTTTTCTACATTTCTACATAGCACCAATCAGAGCATGCCAAACATTGATAGAGAAAAAAACTGATATGAGAAAATAATGAGCAAATGCTACTTACCGACACACCAGTCATAGCCACATTGATCGCGCCAATAGCGATAACAGCGTATTGAATAGCATCAAGAGGAATGCCGGACCGTTTCAACACATTGTGACTATAGTAGAAAGCTACGTTAATGCCAGACAACTGCTGGGCAAGATTAACCCCAACAACTAGCAGCAGGGGTAAACGGAAGTTCTTCTCCTTCAGAATCATGCCGATAGTCCAAGGAGGTTGCAGTTCAGCGCGCCTGCGATCCATCCGCAATTCTAGCATAGCAGCGGAGACGTGCTCATTTTTGCGAAGCTTCTTCAACGCTTTCTCCGCGGCATTTTCGTCATTTAATTGTACCACTAAGTAGCGCGGCGAGTCCGGTATGAATGGCACTACGGCCAGGCAGAATAGGCAGGGAGCGGAGACAAGGGCGCACAGGTAAGGCCAGGTGTCGGATTGGCCTAGCAGTTGGCTGAGGCCAAGCAGCTGCGATACCAGGATGCCAACAGTGAGCATAAGCTGGTGCAGGACGCCCATAGCGCCGCGAATGTTCACAGGAGCGATTTCGGTTAAGAATAGAGGAGATAGGCCGGAGCCCGCGCCTGGTAATTAGGTCATAAATTATAGGGGAATTTATAATATAGATGGGTCAGCTTTAGCAGGAGAAATATATTCGAAGTATTTCATGCGCTGTGAGAACCTATAAATTAGCAAATTGAGGAACCTGTAGTAAGAAAAAAACCTGTAGATTTTTTACTGGAAAGCAGGGGGCAATTAGATTTTGAAAAGCAATAATTTAATAAATAACTCTGATCATTCAGACAGAGATGGGCGAGTGAAAACAGGCAGGTAGGACACAGACAGACAGACAGACACAAACACAGACAGACGCTTAGAAAAACGTACAGACAGACAGACAGGACAAGCAGACAGACAGACAGACAGACAGACAGACAGACAGACAGACAGGACAAGCAGACAGACAGACAGACAGACAGGACAGACAGACAGACAGACAGACAGACAGACAGACAGACAGACAGAAAGACAGACAGGACAAGCAGACAGACAGACAGACAGACAGACAGACAGACAGACAGACAGAAAGACAGACATACAAAGACAGCCAGACACACACACAAAGACAGACTAAAAACAGAGACTACAAAATTGTAGCTGTACAAGTAAACTCCCGTTAGAAAGCCAATAAGCTAGGACAAGACGGGCGACGGCATTTGGCTAAAGGCAGAAAACTTAACGACAGCAGATCAGACAGTCAGGCGGAGAAATAAGACCCACAAGCTCCTTCCAATCCACACAAAAGTACAGACGGACAAGCAACTAACAGACGAAACGGCATACTGTGAGAGAATATAGATGGCGTATTACAAATATATTGTTATTAAAGTACAAAAAGACATGGCTAAAAGATAAATCATTCCTCCAAAATAGATGGAATTTTTCATCAGTAAACTAAGCTAACTAGAACCAAGCATTGCTAATTAACTGGATGTAACTTGGATTGTTATCTTAATGGTACAGGGAGGGCAGACAAAGCAGTTACTCGTAAGTGTAGGAAATTACCCAATAAACCCCATCGTCGAAAACTGTCATAGGGTTCTTTTTTAGTGAAATTTTTACCATTTTGATGGATTACTTTTCCAAAATAGCACGACATTAGTATCTGCCCATTTGTCACGGAAGTTAATGATTGAACCGATTAAATTAAAAATCCCCATTTGCTGGCATAGAACTGCACTTGACAAGACCAATAAAGCTAATCATAGTTCTGTGGCCAGATTATTTTGCTTTGTAATTCTTCACTTGATTTTATTCTAACCAGAAATAGAGTCATAAAAAGCTTGCTTTGCTTGCAGTCTGTGGGAGAGTGCAGCTGGGTACTCAGGGCAATAAATTGATTGGCTTTACGAGTAGTATCGTCTATGGCCTAGTGCAGTTATAAGCCAGAGGCTGCTGCTCGATTGAAAGCAGTGGGCACTAATCAATCTCAGCTTGGACCCGGCCATAGACTACAGAATAGTGTTTACATCTCACTTGCACTGGTGCAATAGTCTATGGTCTAGCTGTTTATTTCATTTATTTGTTTTCGCACGGTCACACCTAAATCAGAATCTACAGTGTAAAAGAGCTATTCCTTTTGTCATGCTATGTGGAACTGGGGACATCTAAAACGGAACGGCCCATGGGGTTCTATGGCCCAGCGCTTGAATCAAGTCGAGACAGTAAGCCATAGACAACTTAATTTGTCATGCAATATGGAACGATGAGCCAAAATAGAAGAAACGGTTTGAGCTTTTCACAGAGACAAGATGCTTTTCTTTTCTAACGATTCGTCGCGCTAAGTTAATAAAAAAACTCGAATAAATGGCGCCCTCCGATTTTCCCATTAACGCCCTTAAAGCATGGGTATTAATGTATTGGTTTTGTCAGCCTAACTGAGAATAAAGCCATCCAAAGTGAGAATCCTGCCTACGCTGACTGCGAAGGGCCTGGCTGCGTGCAGCCTTAGTCTATGGGCCATAGACTATAAAGGATTAGCAAAGTGATAAAAAGCCATCCAATGTGAGAATCCTGCCTACGCTGAATACGAAGGGCCTAGCTGCGTCCAGCCTAGCCTATGAGCCATAGACTATAAAGGATAAGCTAGGATTGGCTAGTCATATGGCTCAGAAGCTCAGAAGGTATAAAAATAAAAGAATACGACGCATAGACCAATCGATTCTCACATTGGATGGCTTTTTATCACTTTGCTTGTCCTATTGTCTATGGCCCATAGACTAAGGCTGCACGCAGCTAGGCCCTTCGCAGTCAGCGTAGGCAGGGTTCTCATTTTGGGTGGCTTTATTCTCAGTTAGGCTGACAAAAGCAATAGTATTAGTATGCTAAAAATGAGATGTTTCTATTTTGGCTTTGGCCACGCTTATGGGACTCGGCTTCTATGGCAGACCTCGTTATTTCTCGCTAGCATAGACTCTGTTCAAACCGGACCAAATCAAACTAGCAGCGATCTATCCCATTATCCTACTAAATGCTCCTATCAGCTTCTAGGCATCTATAGCAACACTCAATTACTAGCTTAATGTAGTTTGGCTCTCGGTTTTCTTGTCAAGGCAGTTAATAATAGTACATTCCAGAACTTTTTAAAGGCTTCTAAACGATGCCCGTAGCTAAAATCTTGTTAACAAGAAACAAAGTTTATCAGATAGGACTTATAATCCATTACTGCGCCTAAAACGAAGAAGCCGAAGAATGATTTATTTTAAAAATGATCCCACAACAAACTTGCATTGATTTTGTCTGACTTGAATGTTACTAGCTTATCTATATGTTTTCACTAAGCGATGAGAAAGTCAGATTCGACTATAACTTTACTAACGCACGCAACCCTGTGACTCTAACTCTTACAAAAGCAAATGCAGGAAAACTGATTCAAATGCATTTAGAGAAATAGAAATATAACACCCAGTTGGGGTATCGGTTTCAAACAAATCAGCTTTCGTTTCGAGTGTAGAAAGCGTGCCTGAACGAACTACAGCTTCCCCTAAGTCTTCGCACATAGAAGACCTGCGCCGCCTCCGCATGCTTTTTTTAGCTGAACGCATCGACCGAAGCCGACCGAGTGGGGACGGGCAAAGAGGGTGTGCGAGGACAGGGAGAGGACACGATAGACGAAAGGAAAAGGCGTGGCCTAGAGAAAAAGTGGGAAGAGGGGGGGGGGCAAAGCCCAACCAGAAGGGAGAGAGAGGATTAGGGAGTCCTCTAACACGGGCCCACGGACACACACAAGTGCACGCACACAGTCACGTGCTGTCGACGAAAGCGAGAAAATCCCGCACCATCATTATCCCAAACTAGTTTCTATTCCCACATTTTTGCCAAACTGTAGTTCACTCTACTATATCCTTAACTTGCTTAGCGCATATACATGTATGCAAGCAGATAGATAGAAAAAAGAAGCCTCAAAACCAGAGGCTATAATAATAAGGTTGTATTACCTAACCTAAGCCATTGTATAATGACTGACTAGATTCTTTCTGGTTAAGAGTGCAATGAGCCCACAGAGAAATGCACATGGAGAAAGAGAGAGAGAATGAAAGATGAGAATAAAAGATGGGGTGGGCAGTTAGTTAAAGAAAAAAGCTTTTGTTCTGTGCGCTAAATAATCGCTTCAGTCAAGACACAGAGAAGAATAGGACAATATATATATATATATATATATTAACATAAAGATGGTGTGGCCTCCCGGCCTGCCGATGTAGACGTTATTACCCCGTGGACGTTGCGCAGCGAAGCGTTTACAGCGACTATAGGGTGAACAAAATCTCGAGAGGCAAGGCTACAAAGGCAGACAGACAAAGATAAAGTAGACAGTGCAGCAGACACACCCGCGCCACTTAAACGCACAAAAGAAAAACGAGTGCCAACGGTTTCAAAAATAAATATATAAATGACGATTATAATAAATAGGCGAGATTTTTATGTTCAAAAAGGAAGCCATATAAGAAAGAGGCATTCATTCAAAGCTCTATTCTGTGAAAAGGGGGATTTTTCCCCTTATACAGAAAACTATATAGATTTGACATGCACGCTTCACGCACAGAGCTGTCAATCAGCTCAGTATTATAATAATAGGACTTACCGCACCCGAACCCGGAGATCAGTCTAGCCAAGAATAGCATCTCCATTGAATTGGCTACCTTGCACAGGGCATAGAATACAGAACTTAGTGCCACAAATGCTAGAAACACGTAGGCAGCCTTTTTCCTGTTAAAATTGTTTAATTATCATTAATTAATTGAGAGTTCATTAGGGCTAGCACAGAGTGAGGATTCGGAGATATAATTGCAACGGAAAAGGCCTAGGCGACGAAGAGAGAGCTTCATCAGTAATTAGATCGAATCCCTGCGCTGGCCTAGTAACAGGAAATAAATTAGACATCCTTGACTAATCCTCAAAAAAGCAGGAGATTAATCTTTTCCGAAACCTGCAGAACTGAAGCCTTATTATAATTAAACAGATTTCATTAGCGCTGCAATATGAATTTGAATTACTGTTTGACTTGTAGAAAAATTTGCTAGCAATAAAAAAGGGTAAAATGTCATCTGCGGATTTTATCCGTCAAAAAAACCGATTTAGGTGTAAAATAAGCTTTGAACACAGGCGAGTGATGGGGCAGAGCAGCTGAACGGTAAAAGCGTCTGACTGTCCTACCACGACAGGGAGGGGTGGGCTAACGCCCCCGACTGCTGGCAATCCCGAGCGGCTGTCCCCTGTCCTTCCTCCGCCCTCCGCAGGGCCCAGCTTGGACTCAGCTGCAGGGACATCACATCAGGGCGGTGATCATGGCCCTCTTCGGACATGGCTGGTTTGCCAGGCTTCATCACTTTCAGGGAAAAAAACCATAGCGAAGAATGCCCTTTCTGCCTCTCCGGTGTCGAGAATGCGGAGCACTTTATCTGTGAATTCCCCGCCTTTACTCGTACTCAGAGCAAGCACACCTACCTCTCGGCCCAAATCCGGACCTCCCACAATATTTTCAGGCCCTATAATCTCTGCTAGCTCGTCCGCTACCTAAAAACTACCGGGCGAGCGACCATCTACCACCTGGACTGTCCGGAGGGGGACCGCGCTGCGGACACCGGCACCACCGGATCTCCCTGCTTGACACCGCAGCACTAGCTGGTTGTGGTCGCCAGGGGTTAGCGAAATTGGCGACAACGCCTCCTCGCCGCATCCGGATGCCCGGATCTCCTGCAGCTGAGTAAAAAAAGTCCCACCACGATTCACACCCATCAGGGTTAGCCACAAGGCCTGAGCATGTCGAACAGGAGTCCATTGGAATTGTAAGCTAATTACTAAAAATAGCACAAAACATAGCATCACTCGCCTGCCAAGTCTATCCGAAATCAAACCAAACGACAGCGAACCAGCCATGCCGCCAACAAGATAGATCGACACAACAAGCGACCACATCAATTCCAACGAAGCTCTAGTTGGCATGTCGCCAAATCGTTCAACGTAGCTGTCGTTAAGAAACTCTTTAACGTGCAGCTCTTGCGGATTGAGCACGCCAGTGTTGAATCCGTGCGGCAGAGACAGACCCAATGAGATACCGAATGCCGATACGGCTAATACGCCATTCAAATTGCCAGTCTGCTCTTTCTTAATCTCCTGATATTGTTCGTAGGTTTTATCTTTCTCTTCAACTGATAGTTTAGAGACTAGACGGCTGTCCTCGCCAAGGTGAGTGTTGGCAGCCTGAGTCAGTTCAATTGATGGCACTGGAGCCCGGCGCAATGGTTGAGACTGGTCTGGTCCATTTTTGTCCATTGTACAAATAGGATATAGAATGATTTTGTTGTATCGTTTGGGACGATGGTTGAGATTGAAATCTCTGAATGAGTGAAACAGGGTTAAGCTTATACATAGATGAGAGCGTGTACACTTTATACTGACAAACTGTACATTCTTTTTTATCAAAGAATGAGCTAAGCTGGCTTTTCTATTGGTTAGCTGTTGAAAAAATTATAAAGCAGTCTAGGATTGGATGGTGGGGATAAAATGAATCATACTACTGGTGTGTCTAGAGACTACTTCCAGCAGTATACATAGCAGCATGGATATAACTATTTAAATTTTGTATACAACTATCTTTCTAATCGCTAGGGTCTTAAAGCTAGTCTAATAGTAAACTTGGTTGTAGAATTTTCTTGTAATCAACAGGCTACCAAATATCCTCTGTGGCTAAGAGACTATCAGAACATACATGCCCAACACCTGGCTGACCCTCCAATTGGGTCACATGGAGAGTAAGAGGTCTGGCCAAGGTAGGTTACAAAAATTCAAACTTAAAAGACATTTTAACTGTCTTTAACTGTCTAATAAGTAATAATTAGATGATGAGGCATTAAGCACTAATACTATAGTCATAGTTACTCCTACCGTTTACCTAAAATTAATAATAGATAATAAAAATGCATTTTTAACTTGTACCTATTATGTTATTGCCTATGTCTATTAGTACTTCAATAGCTAATATTTTTGTGGTAAAGTTGCAACTTGCAAATCTGATGAAAAGCAAAATTAATAACATGAGTGCTATCATTTTTTGTTATGCAACATATTTTGCCTTGCATCAGGCATCCTCATGCTTTTAAAATTTAGTTATAATTTATTTGTTTATTTACTTGTATTTAGCAATTTAGACAAGAAATGGGTCAATAAAAGTCAGAAATTGTATATAAATTAACAATAGATTGCATAGTCCAAAAGATAACTCACTGAGTTGCAATGAGGGGAAGAGATAGAGATAGAGAGATAGAGATAGAGAGAGAGAGAGAGAGAGAGAGAGAGAGAGAGAGAAAGAGAGAGAGAGGAGAAAGAGAGAGAGAGGAGAAGAGAGAGAGAGAGAGAGAGAGAGAGAGAGAGAGAGAGAGAGAGAGAGAGAGAGGAGAAAGAAAGAGAAGCACAAGTATATACCTAGAATACACATAGGAGGGCACTAGAACCATGATTGGAAATTTGCTTATTTAGAATTGGTTTATGCGATTTTATGTGACAGGGCCTCAAGCACTTTTGAGTACAAATGGGTATAGACTAAAAGTGCTTGAGGCCTTATATATATAAAATTGAAAATTGCATGAACCAATTCTAAATAAGCTAAACTAAGTGACCAATATTGCTAAACTAGTATCATTACTAGACTAGACTTTAGCATTTAAGTAGGCCTATAAACAAATTCTCTTATTTCTAAACAATTTTTTATATTTATGTCTATTGACAAATTGATTTATATTATTGATTTATACTGATTTATACTAGCCATGTGACTTTTTTGACCAAAAATGTAACTTACCTATGAAAGAAACTTTGCAATAATATAATTTTGGATAAATGGCATTAGTCACTATTACTATATTATTAAAACTAAATGCTTTGTCATCTAATTAGTACTTTGTCTATTTATAAGTAGGCATTCTTGCAACTTACCTTTACTAAGACAGATCAGCCAGGTATTGCATATATATGGTTGCTACCTATATTTATACTTATATATAAACACACTTAACACCCAAACCTAGCCTACTTGGCCAGGTGGCAAAAGGTCTAATCAAGGTAAATGCAAAAATGACAACCCAAAAAATTAAAATACTTGCATTAACAAAAATGACAAAATAGTATAATTAGTTTTGCATATTTAACTATTTCTTTAGAAAATCATAACTTTTGGAAATTTTCAATAGGCATAAAGGTTAGACAAGATCTTCATTATCAATATATATACATAACTGCTAGTTGATCTGACCAATATAGCACTATAAATTGTGATAGACTAGGGATAAATAGCAAAAATGCCTAACTAAAAAGAATATAAAAATAGTACTAATTAAATGATGAGACATTTAGCCTTAATAAGACTATCATAGTTATTTCTATCATTTACCTAGTTGTATATGCACGCACATAAGTAACTTTATTCTTTTTTGTCTTGCATAGGAGTGTCCAAGCCACTTATTCTAATAGGGCTGTGTAGATATGGCCCTTTGAAATAATTTATTGTGTGATGCCTATAAGTTTTTAGTGATTTGATTCCAATATTACAATAGGGATTAGACAATTAAACAATTATATAATTTAACTATGTATACAATTGTGATAAATGATTATAAAAAATGACAAAAGTTGAAAATTTGAAAATTTATAGAGCCTAGGCACTAGGCTTACTCCTGTCTCAATCATTAAGATATCTATTAGTAGAGATAGAAGGAATATCAGATTTTACCAAATCCAAATATTGAGTATTTGGATATAAACTTGCCGAATAATGAATACTGAATAATAGGACATAGGCGTATTTTTTAAAGCTACATAAATTTGATTTCTTTAAAATGAATAACTTATACATTTCAACTTTTAAAATATACAAGCTACCTTTATTACACATTTTAACTACGCATATTTTAATAAATATACACTATTAAGAATGGAGTAGTTATAGACACAATGCTATTGATACAGCTTTAAGGCTCTGGCCAAAGTCATTATATGACTCATTTAAGATTGTCATATATAGGTTAGGCCTATGAAAAAAACAACTAAATCATCTAAATTGCTTATTGACTCAGAATTGCTTGGACAGTATCTACACTTTTTGGTGCCTGCATTTTGGTGCTCCAGTTTGCTTTTTGATGCCTAGGCTAAAGTAGGCTCTATTAATTAGAATTAACATAAAAATATAAAAAATGAGCCCTAATTTAGCATCAGGGTCTAAGCGCTTTGTAGTACTTTTTTGTTAAAAAAAACTAAGGTATTATTCATTCTGTTAAGTTGACTTGATGTTTTAATTAAAAATGCTTTTATTTCATTTGAATTTCTTTTAGGCTATTTCCACGAGTGTGACCATCGAAGGTTGGTACATTAATTTCACAAAAAAATATATGAAAAAGGGGTTTTGCAGCCTTTTTTTCATCAAAAAAATAATAACCAACTAGATCTTTTGAACTTGTTTAGCTTGTGACACAGAAGTTTTTGATTCTCAATTAATTCAGCTTATTGTGCATGTGACGGTCAAAGTTAAAGAACTCAAAGGTAAAGGGGAGTGAATTGTTTTTTTGTGTTTTCTTCGGTCTTTGAGATCTTAGAGCCATAAAAATCAATACACAAACTGGAAATTAGCCATACTTAGTAATATAAAATATTAAACGTATACAAACAAGCAGAAAAAAGTTTTGACACTTTTCTCTTGTGATGGTCAAAGTGTGACAGTCGAAGGTACCAACTGTGAAAATTTTTTTTCAACTCTGGTAAAGAAATATAAGTGTAAGACTAATAAATACTTTTACAGTAACATTTTTCATGATAAATATCTAATTGAATAAATCATATCAGAGATGGGGGTTATGGTTGGAGCTTCCGATGGAAGGCAGTCTGGAAAATGACCCCAGCATCTGCTATCCCATCAAGCAACCCCTGGTATCTGCCTGGTCAGCAGTGCTAATACCAACTAAGGGTCAAAAGGATATAAAATAACATTTAATTAAATTCTAACATTTCATGACATGATATCAACTAATGAAGAAGTAACTTGTACATAATAATATAGCCTATTGCCTTATTGCCTATTTTTACTATCTTCCTAATATATTCTTACTCGTAAGTCTATTTTCTTAAAGAACATAAGTAAATACTTTATCAAATAAATACATAATTTATATTAAGAAGTAAAAGAAAGGAGATTGCAAGCATTTTCATTAGAATGACATGTTTTGCCTAACTTTAGGCATCATTGGGCAGATGGGAATTTATTTAATTTAAGCCAAACGTAGAGTATAAATATATTTCAGTGGCAGATAGTCAGTGATGCACAAAATTGTAATAACAAAACACGGGGGGAGTCAATAGATCAAAACCAAGACAGACAGAGAAAGAGAGAGAGAGAGAAAGAGAGAGAGAGCCGGGTAGTGGGTGTACGTTAGAACACTCTCAGGAGAGCACCAGCCCCGGAATAACCCAACTGTTTATTTAAAGTTGGTTGCTAGTTTTTAATGTACATAGCTTCAATAATCTTAAGGCGATGATCAATATTGCAACTGTGTATGATAGTAAACCTATCATTTTGTTCACTGTTGGCGCATTCACTACAAGCCATAAGATGGTCTTGCACTGCTGATGGCTTTAACCAGTGTTCTCTGCCCCTAACATACAAGTGCCGTTTCGAATTATCTAGGTAACTCTCTGATCAACAGAGCACTGGAATTGGTAGACGATACCTGCATTTAGTTGCAGAGGCACATGGCTTTTAAGCTTAGAGACATACTGGCTAACTTTATCGCAATAAAAGGTGATTCTTAGATTATCATTAGAAAACTGCTTAAAGCACTAGAGGAGCACTTTCTTAAAACTGATCGAAGCCTCCCCATAGTAGGGGATATAAAGGTGCCTATATTTGGTCTGAGACTGATCTTGCTGATGCACTGACAATTTTGTGCATCACTGACTATCTGCCACTGAAATGTAATTATACTTTACGTTTTGACTTAAATAAATTCCAATCTGCCCGATTATGCCTAATGTTAGGCGAAACATGTTGTTCTAATGAAAATGCTCGCAATCTCCTTTCTTTTACTTCTCATTATCAAGCATGCTGTTCTACTAGAATAATTTATATTATACAAATATTTTGAATGAAATATTTTATTAAGTAGGAAAAAGACAAAGTCAATTATGTTTGTCACAGGCCACATGAGGTACTATATAGACTAGAGCTTTATTTAAATAATATATGCAATAAAATTGATATTAGCCAATAGAAACTAAATATATATATATTTGTGCATTCAAAAACATAAAAAAATAAAGAAAATGTTACAATAAAAAAATGAACCTATGTGTGACACACTCATGGAATGAGCCTTTATTTGATTTCTCAAGAAATAAAACAGGATCATGTGACTTAAGAAATCAATATTAAAATTGATTTGTCACAACACTTGTTCAAAATTTGAAATCAAAACTATATTTAGGGCCTAGCATTATTGATAAATTTTATCTTTACCTAAATAACTATTCTTAGCATGCATGCTAAGTGGAGCCTTACAATTCTAATAGGCCTATAATACAGGATATAGCAAATACATGCAATTAAATTCACCAGATTTTTCAAAATTTAGGAATCATACTAGGCCTAGTTTAACAAAATGGATACTGTCTTCATTGACATTAGAAATCCTAAATGTTTTATAAAGTATTTATTATATTTGCTATAAGATTGCATTTTATTATTATTTTGCTGTTATAAACTAGGGTACCAAAAAGCAATCTGGGATACCAAAATGCTAGGCACTGAAAAACATGGGTATTGAAGTTAAAATGCATAAAAACCAGTTGGACAATGCTGCATTCATTGAATTGTTATATTTGGCCCTATATTCATAGGCTGTGCAAGGCACATCCACCATGTCCAGGCCTATAAATTAGCCTAGACCTAGGCCTAATGTTAAGCTCACATGTATACATGTACCATTGCTTTAAATTTTGGCAATAAAAAGGGACTGTTGAATTTCAGATGTAGTATAGGCCTATTAGTATTACAACAATAACTATAAGTCTAATGCATTAGGCCTATGAACTTGAATTCCAACACATGTATTGACTGTCGCCCTTGCCCCTTTTGGCTGTCGCCTTTTCTATCTGT
>NIVC01003959.1:0-29848 GCA_002269645.1 Macrostomum lignano | reverse complement strand
AACTCGCTAAGAGGAGAATAGTCGATCAGGCGATTGCCAGACTGGCGGACGAGGTCGCTGAACATCTCGATGGGCTGGCAGCAGACCCGCTGGCCGTTGATGGTGAAATAGTAGCGATCGTCGGCCTGGTTTAGGCCGGCGCAGGACAGCGGGAAAATAACCGAGTGAATTCTGGACTTGATAAGCTGCAGAAAGTGCTGCCGCTCCAACAGGTTGATCTGGCGCATCTTGCGAACAAAGAGCACCGCCTGGCGAACAAAGACCTCCAACAGAATGTGATGTTGGTGGACACGCAGCTGGAGAGCTGCTGCGGATCAAGTTGCACACTGGGCGGGGGTGCAATGTTGCACAGCATGGTCTCGGCCACAGCTGCTGCAGTTCGTCAATAAAATCAACCAAAAGTACATTGGCGTACTTCTTGTCAGAGGCGTCGATGGTTCGTTGTATTCCAGGTCGGTGATGGGCGACGGTTCCGACGGCACGGATTGTGCAGGTGGTACCACAGCGCCTGCCAGCATCTGGCGTTGTTTGGCGGCGACTGGGCTAGGCAGCTGGACGAAGTCGATGGGGTCGGCACCGACAATAACTGCTGCTGCTGGCGGCGGCACAGGCGGTGGGGTCAGCGGCGGCATAGCAGGCTGGTACTGATAATACTCGTTGGAGGTCGATTCCGCATCTGCACCGACGGCATCGCAGACTCAGAGACGCTGGGAACTCCATCGCCAACCGTGAGCACTTCACCTTTCTGGATAAGGTCGGCCTGCATGCCGACGCGGAAGCACTTGGCCAGCCGGCAGCCCGGGCACTTCTTCCGCGTCGCCAGGGTGACTTCGCAGCGGGCGTGCTGGAAGCTGCAGCTGAACCCGGCATCGCCCAGAGTCTTCTTGTGCGCGTTGCGCCGGAAAAACGCCTTGCAGGACTCGCAGCTGATGACGCCGAAGTTATAATTCTCAGCCTTGGCCCCGCACACCAGGCAGAACCTATGCAGCAAATCAGCCGGAGTTTTGGGTGCCGGCACTTCTTGCGGTGCACAACGCCGGATTTGGTGAAGCTGCGCTTGACCTGCGGCGCGGCGCCTGGCGGAGACATCAGGCCGCCAGGTGTGTTGCTATGCGGAAGCTGCTGCTGCAGCATGAAGCTGTGCTGCGGCAGAGACAGCGGCGAGGGCGGCTCGTATTTCTGCTCCTGCATTGAAGATCCGTCAGTAAAATAGTTCAACCGATGCTGCTGGTTTGCTTCACCGTCCAGCTGGGAATGTAAATAGTTGTTGTAAGACTTTTGAGCCACTGGCATGTTCGAGAATAGCAAACCTATCAATGCATTTCTAGATTATCCGCGCCTTAAATGAACTACCAGTCTGTGAAGATTAAAACTATGATTAGCTAGTCTATCTGTCTGTCTGTCCGTCTTTTCTAGTCACAGGAGAGGCGACCCCGGCTCAAAAATAAGGGAGCCGCCCGTACACAGGCATGCAGTCACGTGATGCCCTGGAAGAGGAGCGGGTGGCGGCCAGTGCCGGCCTTCCCCCTAGTCGGCGCCCAGACAACCCGCGCCCGCCAGGGTTTTGGGGCAGAGAGGGGGAGAGAGAAATAGGAAGGAAAGAAATGGAAAACAGCACGCAAGCTGAAAGACACAAGTCCAGAGCGGTCATGCACAGGAGGAGCACTTGATCAGCGGATGCTCCGACTAAAAGTCCTAGATCTGGCGAGCCAGTCCGGTTCCGCGAGCTCAATCCCCCCTCCCTGACGTCTCAGTTTTGTTTACCTGGGTTAAATAGGCCAGGTGATGCAAATAGTAAAATTATATAGCTGATGGCGTGCACAGCAGCATCAAAAGAGACGAGAGACAGAAAAGTTCTACTGCCTCTTTTTAATCAACAAAAAATAGCTTCGCAGAAAGCGACCGACTTTAGTTATCGACAAAAACAAAAACTACGAAGTCTGACAAGTTCTATTGGTCTCGAAGTTTCAGCAATAGATCAGATAAGAATATTTCTAAAGAATTAGTTTGAATAAAAAATCGAACTTCTAATTACAAACGGAGTAAACAGACAAAACAGCTAACCGACAGTAAACTGCTTATCTTTGGTTAAGTAGAAACAGATTGGCAAAGCTTGGGTTCGAGACGGCTTGTCGGCTTAGTTATTAACAGTACAGAGTACAAGCCAAGGACACTGCTGCCAAATAAAAGATAAAAAAGAACACAAAAAGACAGGGACGGTCGCAGACGGCCCGAACGAGCAGAGAGAGGGACAGAGAGAGAGAGAGGGGGGGCAAGGGTGTCTGTAGCCTGCACACACGCAGCTGTACACGCATGAGCCCTCCGTCCCCATTAACACGAAGAAGCCACAAGGCACGCGAGTGAAGTAAAGGCAAGACTAAATGAGTAAGTGGAGAAGAGCAGGGGGCGGGCGAGTAGCAAAGTCAGTCGTTGGAAGGAGATGAAAGAGACTGTAGTCGCCTCGCCTTCAAACAAAAACTTCTAAAATCTCAAGTGCAGAAACAGTCGAAACCCATACAACTGCTGGCTGACTCGACATTTTGATCGAAAATTATGAAAGCACAAAATGAATTGGGCAATTGGCCTTTGAATTCAATGTACTTTTTAACCTGGGTTTTTTGTGCTGTACCATCCTGACTGTCTAAATCGCATTCTTTTTTTGCAAATCATTGTTTGCCGATCTAAACCAATTTTCACAGTTTGCACAATTTTCCCTAAAGTTTCCTGAAGTTTCCCAAGTACAATCGACTTCAGATCAGGACTCTCGACATGCTGATGCGACTACGCTTGAATTCTACCTTGGTTTGGTTTCCCTGGATTCCCTGCGACAAGAAGGAAAATTACAATTAAGTTATGACACGAATTTTCCCATGCCTAAACTGAATAGTTAGTGACTACTAATAGTAGGCACAGCAGGTCCAGCATTAAAAGTAAAGATAATCTATAAGCATTTCAAACATTAACTAAAAACAAGCATAGTGTAGTATTCAACACTGCTAGACTACAATAAAATCTATATTAAAATCCATATTCAGAAGGTAGTGTAACTGCAAACAGTATGTAATACAAATATAATATACATAATTTACATAATATACTATAATACTTTTCTGTAAATAAAACAAAGGTTTTTTTACAAAAATATCTATATTCAAAATTTATTTAATGTTCTTTTTGTCCTTGGTTGAGTTTTATACACCTTGAAATTATTTAAATGTAGTTTGTTTATGTTTTGTATAAATGAATAATACTCATAATCAATCTATCAGATATGAATAACAATCATAAGCTTTAGTAAAAAATCAATAAAGCAAAAATACTACATTTTAGTGTAGTTTAAGCCTAAAAAGAACAGTTCTATAACATTCATTGTCTGTGCTTAGGCATTTGGGTGAATAGTGATTAGGTTATTAAAGGTTCCTTTTTGGTTACAAATTATATGTATTTATCATTAGCTATCATGCTAGCTACACAAAATCTGCAATAACAAACTAAAGTCAAATAAATAAATGTTTTTTTATCTTTTTATTTAACTAAGGCCTATATAGAAACAAAATGTCTAGTTTTTATGAAACTATTAACCAAAGCATCTGTTTACCAAAACATCTAGTTGCCAAAATAAATGCTTAGGAGGAAGCTTTGCTTTTTATCTTTTTTAAAATTTAAAGGAATAAAGGAATTTATAATATAAGCATATTTTATTCCAAGTTAAAAATAAAATATTCTATTACAAAGAAGTTATATCTGCTACTGAAATTATTTATAAACTAAAGTTTTTAGTTTAAAATGACAAATTACTTTAAAATGGCAATGCCATTATTTTAAATATGCTTTAATAGCAATTGTTACTTATTTAGTCATTAGGCAAATATTTCATCATTAAGGACTTCAATGAGGGTCCTATGAGTGCCTATGACTTGCCCATTTGTAAAAAACAAAATTTGATTTGTAAAAACTGCTTCGAGTAAATGTATTACAAGCATACTGATCCCATCAATGGGTATATTGCCTAGCTCCATGAAAGTATGAAATTGCTAAACTGCAGACAATTCTGAAAAAAACTGCTGAAGGTATTGCTAAATGCTGAGTTTTGCAAGACTGCCAATATGTATTGAAAATTCATTAGTGAGCCATAAAATACTGAGCAAATTGCAGTTTGCAGAGGAGACTGAGGAGCCAGCCAAGAGGAGAACTGCAGGCTGCTGAGAGGATGAATGAAAATTGTTAATAGAACAGTTGTAGACTGAAAATGGAATGACTGCAGACTGCTGAGGGGAACTGCAGATTGTCAAAGGGATCATTGCAAATTGCAGAGGGGAAAACTTCAAACTATTGAGGTAAAAAACCTCAAGACTTTTGCAAAGTTCAAGCAAAATTTTTGACTTGAAATGTATTGTAAGAATGAGAGGAAAACTTGACTGACTGAATTTCAATTCTGATAAAGATTGCATCACAACAAGTTGAAAACAGTGTCAAAAAATGCACACACGACTTGATTTAAATTGCGTAACCAATATTACTAACTTAAATTGAGGCTGACTGAGAAATTGATTATGTCATAAATTTTTACTCTAATTGACTTGCTGTAAGAATTGAAGTATAAGGGCAACAGTTCATTTTCTCCAATTCAAAAGAGATAGCCTAGATGTGAACAGACTGGACTGCTAATGTAGCAACCTGGGTTCAAATCTTAGTAGTGCAAAATGATTTTTTTATTAAAACACCTTAAAAACACAAAATGCTAAACATAAAAGAAGCGCAATTCCAAACATAAAAGTGGCACCATTTTAAATATTATAGAGCCACCATGCCATAAATAAAAGAGCCACTATGCCAAACATAAAAGAGCCACCATGTCGAACATTAAAGAGCCACAATGCCAAATATAAGAGCCACCATGTCAAATATTAAAGAGCCACCATGTCAAACAAAAAAAAGAGCCATCATGTCAAACATAAAAGAACCATCATGGCAAACATAAAAGAGCCACCATGTCAATCATACATGTGACTCAATGTCAAACATTTAACATAAAAGAGACACCATGCCACACATAAGGGAGCCACTATGTCAAACATATACGTGACTCCATTTCAAACATTAAAGAGCCACCATGTCAAACATAACAGAGACACCATTTCAAACATAAAAGGGGTGCCATGGCAAACATAGAAGAGCCACCACGGCTCACCATGTCAACATTAAAAAGCCACCATGTCAAACATTAAAGAGCTATCATGTCAAACAAAAAAGCCACCATGTCAAACATAGAAGAGCCACCATGTCAAACAATAAAGAGCCACTATGTCAAACACAAAAAGCCACTATGTCAAACATAGAAGAGCCACCATGTCAAACATTAATGAGCCACCATGTCAAACATTAAAGAGCCAACATGTCAGACACAAAAGAGCCACCATGTCAAACATAAAAGACACTGTTTCAAACATAAAAAGAAGTGTCATGCCAAACAAAATGGAGCCACTATAAAGCTAAGGAAATTGTTGCACTAGCTACTTGTTTTGCTGCTTGATACTTGCTATTTAAGTATGGATACTTGCTATCAGGGGTGCTTGCTTTCTGAGGGATGCTTGCTATTGGAAGGATGCTTGCTACTGGGTAACTTGCTATTGGGAGATGCTTGCTCTTGGGGGGCAGAGGGTACTTGCTATCTGAGAGGGGGTTGTTAGATATCTATAAGGTCTCTTTGTATCCAGGTTATGCTTGCTATCTGGGGTTGCTTGCAGTCTGGGGATGCTTGTGGTCTGGGGGATGCTTGCTATCTAGGGTTGCTTGCTATAGGGTTGCTTGGGGGATGCTTGCTATCTGGGAGATGCTTGCTATCTGGGGGATGCTTGCAGTCTGGGGGATGCTTGCTATTTGGGGATCGATGCTTGAATGCTGTCTGAGGATACTTGCTGTCTTGGGATGTTTTGTTTTTAAAGGGAATGTCTATTGTTTTTTATGAAGGCTTTATTTTGCTATCTATTTGTTATTTGTAAAGAACAGGGATTCTATCTAGATGTCCCCCATCAAGGGGGGGGGTGAAGATTGCTAGTCCATCTATCTAAATATACTAAAAATGGTCTGTCTGTGGGTATGCCATCAATTTTTAGCAAAAACTAGCATCTGTATAGAATCTCTGCTTTTTACAAGTAACAAAAAGATCGCCAAATAAAGCCTTCACAAAAACAGACAAAATACTCGAATGAAGTGCAATGCAAAAAGAAATCATCCCAAGACAGCAAGCATCCCCAGATAGCAAGCATCCCCTAGATTGCAAGCATCCCCCGGATAGCAAGCATGCCCCAGATAGCAAGCATCCCTCAGATAGCAAGCATCCCCAGATAGCAAGCATCCCCCAGATAGCAAGCATCCCCCAGATAGCAAGCATCCCCCAGATAGAAAGCACCCCCAGATAGAAAGCACCCCCAGATAGCAAGCATCCCCCAGATAGCAAGCATCCCCCAGATAGCAAGCATCCCCCAGAGAGCAAGCATCCCCCAGATAGATAGTGTGAGCCATTGATTTGCTATAGAGCGCCCACCCCATTTTTCTGGGTCCGTACGTCAGCCGGCTTTCTCTCTCTAACTCTCGCCCCCTTATCTGTACTCGTAGTAAGCAAAGTGTACATTTACGACCACCACCCCACGCAATGCAGTAGCCGACTAAATATTAAATAAATAACATCGTCTCGCCCACTGTGGCTTTCGTACTTCTTCGTGCAATTGCCAAATCATGCATTAAACTCTTACAGATAGCATCCCCAAATAGCAAGCATCCACCAGACAATAAGTAGCTATTGCGACAATTTCCTTAGCATTATAGTGGCTCCTTTAAAATTCGCTTACTTTTACATTTGAAATTGTGTATCTTTTATGCTTGATATGGTGGCTCTTTAATATTTGACATGGTGGCTCTTTTATGTTCTACATGGTAACTCTTTTATGTTTGATACGGTGGCTTTGCAATGTCTGACATGGTGGCTCTTCTATGTTTGACATGGTGGCTTTGCAATGTCTGACATGGTGGCTCTTCTATGTTTGACATGGTGGCTCTTCTATGTTTGACATGGTGGCTCTTCTATGTTTGACATGGTGGCTCTTCTATGTTTGACATTGTGGCTCTTTAATGTTTAACATGGTGGCTCTTTTATGTTAGACATGGTGGCTCTTTTAGGTTTGACATGATGGCACATTTATGTTTTTACATGGTGGCTCTTTTATGTTTTACATGGTGGCTCTTCTATGTTTGACATGGTGGCTATTTATTGTTTGACATGGTGGCTCTTTAATGTTCAACAAAGTGGCTCTTTAATGTTCTTCATGGTATAGCTCTTTTATGTTCGACATGGTGGCTCTTTAATGTTCACAATGGTGGCTCTTTAATGTTTGACATAAAGTTACATATATGTTTGACATGGTGGCTTTAAATGTTTGACATGGTGGCTCTTAAATGTTTGACATGGTGGCTCTTAAATGTTTGACATGGTGGCTCGTAAATGTTTGACATGCTGGCTCTTAAATGTTAGACGTGGTGGCTCATTTATGTTTGACATGGTAGCTCTTAAATGTTTGACATGGTGGCTCTTAAATGTTTGACATGGTGGCTCCTAAATGTTTGACATGGAGTCACATATATGTTTGACATGGTGGCTTTTTAATCTTTGACATGGAGTCACGTATATGTTTGACATGGTACTTCTTTTATGTTTGGCATGGTGGCTCTTTTATGTTTGACATGGTAACTCTTTTATATTCGATATGGTGGCTCTTTAATGTTTGACATGGTGGCTCTTCTATGTTTGATATTGTGCTTCTTTTATGTTTTAAGATGTTTTAATAAAAAAAATCCTTTTTGCACTACTAAGATTCAAACCTAGGTTGCTACATTAGCAGTCCAGTCTGTTCGCATCAGGGCTATCTCTTTTCAATTGGAAAACATGAATTGTGGCCTTTATAATTCAATTCTTACAGCAAGTCAATTGGAGTAAAAAGTTATGACATAATCAATTTCTCAGTCAGCCAGTATCAGCCTCAATTTAAGTTAGCAATATGGTTACACAATTTAAATCAAGTCGTGTGTGCATTTCTTCGGCACTATTTTCAACTTGTTGTGATGCAATCTTTATCACAATCAAATTCAGCCAGTCAGGTTTTTCTCTAGCATTCTTACAATGCATTTCAAGTTGAACATTTTGCTTGACCTTTGCAAAAAAGCATGTTTTTCGAATATTTAATCCCTTTAAAATTGAGCAATTTCTTAGCCAAGATGCATGTACCATCCCAGAAAAATTTCTGATCGAATGGTGCAAGTTTGAAGAAAATCGGTTAAGCCATTTTTCTGAAATCTATCTCACACATACATACACACAGATTACTCATTTTTAGTATATTGGATTATGGACAAACATACAAATATTAGAGATTTAGTATATTTAGATGGCTTAACCAATTTTGTTTGAACTTGCATTGTTCAATTAGAAATTTTTCTGTGACAGTACATGCATCTTGGCTAAGAAATTGCTCAATGTCAAAGGGATTAAATATAAAAAACATGCTTTTTGCAAGGGTCAAGCAGCTCTTTCAAATTAAAATGCATTGTAAGAATGCTAGAGAAAAAACTGACTAGTTGAATTCTAATTCTTAAATGACATCACACCAGGCTTTTATTTATTGTCTGTATACTAGCCGAATTTTGACACTGAATTGAATTGTATCACAGTATTGAAAACACAGTGTGGAAGCATAGCCCATAACTTGATTTATATTGTATAACCACATTGCTTAACTTTAATAGAAACTAGTACTAACTTGCCTAAGAAATTAATTATGCCATAGCTGCTTTGTGTAACTTTTACTCAATTGACTTGGTGTGAGTGTTGAATTATAAGTGCTACAAATTCATTTATAAATTCAATGAGAGCTAGACTAGAGGTAAACAGATTAGACTGCTAATGCAGCAACCTGGGTTTGAATCTTAGTAGTGTAAAAGAGTATAAAGAGTATAAAAGTAGTAAAATTTTCTTTTTATGCGCTTGATAAACCAAGGATTACTGCACTTGATAGACCAAGGACTTTTGCACTTGATAAACCAAGAATTATAAGATAGACCAAAGATTTCTACACTTGATAAACCAAGGATTACTTTGTTTGATAAGCTAAGGATTCCGCACTTAATAAACCAAGAATTACTGCACTTGATAAACCAAGGATTACTTCGCTTGATAAGCCAAGGATTACTGCACTTGATAAACCAAGGATTATTGCACTTGATAAACCAAGAATTACTGCACTTGATAAGGCAAGGATTACTTTGCTTGATAAGCCAAGGATTACTGCGCTTGATAAACCAAAGATTTTTGCACTTGATAAGCCAAGGATTACTTTGTTTGATAAGCCAAGGATTTCTATACTTAATAAACCAAGAATTGTTTAGTTTGATAAGCCAAGGGTTAAGCCAAGGATTCTCTTAATATCTGGGGGATATTTGCTATTTGCAGTTGCTTACTTTTGGAGGGGGTACTTGCTGTCTTGGGAATATTTTCTATCTAGGGGGAATGTCTATTATCTTTGTGAAAGCTATATTCTGTTTGTCTATTTGTTAATTTTAGAAAAAAGAGATTCATAGCAAACGTTTTTGAATGTGAAAATTTTTACTCCAATAAAGTGATTTTTAAAAGTGAAGAAAAAATTGGTATTTAAGAAAATGTGCTTTTTTTAATTTTTTCCATGAACTATTTTTGCTCCTTGCTTATTGGGCGCCCATAGGCCAAAGGGGGCCATACAAGATTGCTAGTAGATTGCTAAAACATAAAATTATCATATTATACTGGACATAAAAATTGGTTCAAAAAAGTTTTATCAAAAATTAAAAAAATATGAAATGTAAAACATTCTATTGATAATTTAGCCCAGGCTAGGCTAAGGGTTCCAGGTCATTTCATCAAAAACCTTTTCATCAAAAGCCTTTTCTTCAAAAAGTCATTTGGTTTTTTTGTCAAATGGTTTAAGATAAAATCGAGCTTTTATTTTAAATTAAAGTGAAAATAATTTTGAAGTAAACAATTTAGGATAAAATATATCTAAACGACTTTACAACTAATTTTTAAGTGAATTGTTTCTAAAAAACATGCATATATTCAAAAAGTAATTGCTTTTTACTTTTTTGCTTAGCTGATTGCATGAAATAAATAGTCATTTTATTGTAATTATGCTTTTAGCTCTTGATTTTTACTCTTGTCATTTAGTTCTTAATTTTATTTTATGATTATTTGATTAGCTAATTTATAAAATATTCATTTTAGCATAATTTTGGTTATTTTTATAGGTAGAGATTATTTTGATCGGCTGCGCAATTGACAATTATTAATTTTTTTATGCCACAAACAAGGCAGATATCTCACTGTCCTGAGTGTAGAAAGGCAGTGAGAAATTCTAACCCAGCAATTGACTGTGATGCCTGTGGTAAATAGTACCATATTACCTACAAGACAGGCATCAGCATGCAGGAGTATAGCAGACTGCAGAAGGTAGCAGAAGAGTTTGAGTTTATCTGCTGGAAATGCCAGTCTGTACCTGCCACTGTGCCTGTGCCAGCCCCAGCGTCTATGCTAGCCATTGTGTCTACACCTATTTGAATTCAAATGGTGCTGGGGATGTGCACTGGATGGCCTACTGATATGAGTTTTGGCTACTCTGTATATGTACATTTTTTGTTTTTCTAATTTTTCCATTATTGGACTTTATTAATGCCTTCCTGCCAGAACTCCTTCCTGCCAGAGCTGCCTGCCTCTCCACCAGAGCTGCCTGCCTCTCCACCAGAGCTGCTTGCCTCTCTACCAGAGCTGCTACCACCTATGGGCTTTGGTGATGATGACAAAGACGAAGGTCCTAAGCAATTCCATGTTGCACCAGGCACTAGTGCAAGGAATGCAAACCTTCTTGTCTCGTCTCATGGCTACAGCTTGGGTAGGAATAGAGGATATAAAGGCAGCAAGTATTGGAGGTATACAGTTTGAAATGGCACTGTTGGCTTAGCGCCTGCTTATAAACACCAGCCAGATGTAAGAAGTTTCTGCCAAAAACTGATGGCCCTGCTATATTTGCTGGCGCACAATATGCGTGCGGCATTTGATAGCCTTCGACCTCCAGCCTCCACTGGAAAAATGATGGCTCTGTATGACTATGTAGGCCACAAATGGCTTGAAAGCTCTGTGTGGACTTTGGTGGAGCTGTCTGCCTTTAATAAGACAGAGTGGACAAATAACGCATGTGAAGGCTGGCACTCTGGCTTCACAAAATGTGCCAGTATGCGCAACCTTAACCTGTACTGCCTAGCAAACCTTCTGTACAACCAGGCAAAAGAGGTATCGCTAGGCCTAGTTGCCAGGGGCATAGCTCCTGCAACTCAGCAGCGCTTGCAAGTTGAATTCTGCCAGTGCAAGGCAAGGCTGCGAGAAGCATGGTAGGTATACTACACTGGTGGCTGCATAGTTGCTCAGCGACTAGGCTGCTCTAATTGGCAGTGGCGATTGATTTTACTTTGCAATAGTATCTTTGAACTTTGAATTGCATTTTTAATTTTGCAACTTTTTCCCTTAGCTTTGTGCATGGACACAGTATTTTACTTTGTGAAATTACTATTATTACTATTATTATACTACTATTGTTGTCATAAAAATTGACACCATGGTACAATTTGTTTCAATATTTTGCCAACAAATATACTGACAACAACTTTGATTTTGAATAATCAATAATCAACTATTGCTTTGCCTTTATATGTAATAATATTTTTGACGCAATAAAGAGTATAAAAATAGGTGTGTTTCTTAGAAGCACTTGCTTTGAAATGAAAAAGAAGTTTTAAAAATTAAAATAGTTTTTCTTAGAAACATCCCTTAAAACAAGTGTTATACTTCTACAGTATCTGTTTACAACACTGACAAAATGACTATTTGACAAAAAGGCTTTTGACGAAATAACCAAATGACTTTTTGAAGAAAAGGCTTTTGAGGAAAAGTTTTTTGACAAAATGACTGGTCACCAGGCTAAGGCTTAGGCCTACAATGTCAAAGCCAGATAAAGTCTAGGCTTAGCCTAGGCCTATTCATTTATTTATAAAATAAAAAGTAAAATAGCCTAGCTTCAATGGCTTTAAGACAAGCATAACTTGGGTTGGGCCTATATATAAAGCCAAAAAGACTTAAAAAATTAGATTTTGTAAAAATAATAGGCCTTTTAATATGTTTAGACTTAATTTAGCTTATAGCCATATAGATAGCTATACTATAGATCTATTTGATAATTTATAAAGGCTTAAAGCAAAGGAATAATTTCATTATACTATATTTATTATAAAATTGCATGATTTTTGTTTTAATATAGGCCTATAAAATAACTTAACAAAAATATTTAGGGCTATAGAAAGCCCACCTAGGCCTATGGCATGCATAGCGCAGCTGCACAGGGTCTATATAGAAGTAAATATGCCTACTACAACTAGCTCCCTAGATTATATCATTATATTATTAGATGTTGGCAGCTAAGTTTAGGGCTTGGGCTTAGTGTTAGTTGGCTAGTACTAGGGGGTCTCGTAGTAGTAGCACTGTATCACTATCCATTGGCATTACAATGTTTAAGGCTTTTTATTGAATGCAATTAGCTGATAGACAATGCCAAGGGGCAGGGCCAACATTGCATGGTGTCAGAGTGGTCAGACCGCGTCATATGCATGACACATGGTGGCCACAAGCTCTCTAGCATGTCTAGTCTGGCTTAGTATAATAAATTAGGCCTACTATTAACAGCAACAGGGCCTGCGCTGCTTCGAAGCTAGAGCCCAGCAAGAACAGGCCCTACCACTACCAGCAAGAGAAACCTCGATGTATTACAGTTTGATATGAACGATAATATGAGACCTAGCATTCGTAATTTTTCTACTATAACTAACATCTCTACTGCGAACTGAATCGTTTTATTCACTCACTCATTCAGGCATTTGCGATTGCATGGTGTTTTGTTGTGATTTTTCAGAGAACTTTTGCATTCTAAACGCTAATGTTAACAAAAAATTGTATTTTATTGAATTAAAGTGCGTTGAGAAGACATTACTTGGGAGCCCATCAAAAATTCTTGTTTTATGCAAAGCGAATGAATAATCATTGATTCATTTGTTTAAAATAAGCTTTTTCGATCGCAAAGCTAAGTGCATTAAAGCTGGAATGCAGAACTGGGAACCAAAGACCCCTGCACTGTAGTACAACAGTTGTAATTATAGTGGTCCTTGCTAAGGACGTAAAATGTGTCGCATTTTACATTTTTCAATCAGAACTTTATGACCTAATAAAATTCCAGCTACAATATTAAAAAGCACCTTTATATTCATAGCTAACAATACATTAATCGTTTTCTATACTGCGTTTTCTATTTGTATTAATCTGTTCCCCATTGCCGAACTCAAGGACGACTTAAGTCCTTGGGTCCAGCTTCAGTTGTCTATGCTGTAGTTTTTCTCGACCTGTTCTTCGTCTGTCTGTCTGTCTGTCTGTCTGTCTGTCTGTCTGTCTGTCTGTCTGTCTGTCTGTCTGTCTGTCTGTCTGTCTGTCTGTCTGTCTGTCTGTCTGTCTGTCTGTCTGTCTGTCTGTCTGTCTGTCTGTCTGTCTGTCTGTCTGTCTGTCTGTCTGTCTGTCTGTCTGTCTGTCTGTCTGTCTGTCTGTCTGTCTGTCTGTTTTTCATATTCATCAAACTGCTTTTCACTCCATTCAGAAACACGAGGATGAGACAGAAACCCTACTCTTAAAAATTAGTGTGTATAGGCACTATACTTAGGTGCAGATACTATAGTTTCGTACATTTTATTAAGGCTGTAAGGCATGCAGTGCCGTCTTGATGATAATAATATTTAGCAGTCTCTCTCTGACAACAGAAGACAACAATTCAAGATCGTTGAAAGAGGAAAACCTATTTACTCGATCAGCTGTACCTGTTCGTCTGATAAATTTCAACAGACTTTCAACAAGACTGCGTGTGTAGATACATGTACGTACGTGCGGGGTCTCTATTAGAATTCCGGAGCATTTTAATCGTCAATTTTCTAGGGAACTTAAAGTATTGTCGCATAATTCGCATAATTCCTTCATTGGAATAATTTAGTCGTATTTTCCTTGACTAAATCTTTTTTCCGGTGTTGCAACACTAAGCAATCGGTAAAACAAATTAACAATAATTCTCGACAAGTTTTTCAGCAGGGCAGATGCATGACAATACTATTATATCAGGACAATCACAGCCCAGACACAACCTAGTATCCAAAGTTAAAAACCATCTGATGCAATTTATAGCTCCCGCAATATTTTTGCCCCAAGTGCAGGAGAAACACTGTTGTGGCTCTGTTTTGTCTGCTCTTCTCGATCCATTAGCTAAAGATTCCAAGTAAACATTCCACACAATAGCTTATGTCCCCAAGCAGCTGAGACAGAGAGCCCATCTGTTGGCGTGAAAACAGCTCTGCATGTTAGCTTTGGATACTTTGGTTTTTCTTTCTTCAGCAATGGTGGATTGTTTATCTGAGTTGAATAACCGCCGAAATATGAGCGCGCGAGTTTCCGACTGTTGTGTAACAAAGCCATTGTGAAAACCAAACAAGTGCATCGTACGTATATGTATTTTGCACAGATCACAGATAATTATTCCATTTAAGCTAATGCAAATATTTGGCGGGGTGGATAGATATATTTATTATCATTAATCTTATTATTATTAATAATATTATTACTATTACTTGTTACTTTTTTTATGTTCATGGCAAATGGTGCCATTTTATCATTTTAAATAATGTTTGAGCGACACGACTAAATTATTATAGCGAAAGAAAAATAGAAAAAGGCAAAAAAAGAAAAATAATAATTTACAATAATTTTAATAATAATTAAAAACTTAAACTACTCGTAAAATCGCGTACCCCAACAGTATTCCCAGGGGCGTCGCCAACCCTACCTCGTTCGTGACCCGTTATGGAAATCAATAATTTTGCTTCATGGCGACAAAATATAGCGCCTCCGAAGCCAAAATGAGTGCCAGCGGCGCCAAAATGAGCGCTGACAACACAGATAATGTACATGTAGAAATTTAGTCACGTACATGTACACGCAGAATTCTTGACTTTGTCCCCTACCATAAAATCCATGGCGACGCCCCTGAGTATTCCAGAATCGGCTCAAGCACATTTTTTGGTATAAGATACTTTATCCTCTGCAGTCAGTTATTTACGAATTAAATTCGAAACTTTTCTGAGATCTTCTGTTGAAATTTATCATTGGATCACTATAAAAGTTCCAACCACACTTAAACTTGGAGTGAACTTCACTTTAAACCCCCAAATTGCACTTTGGGCAGGCCCTTACTGTTCGCGTAAGGTCTCGCAGGCGCACAGAATTTGAGTTACGTTTGCTGCATCCATCGCTATATACTTGCAGCATTGCTATAAACTCATCAGCGGTTTGCAGTGGCCGTTTCGACTTGTTCGACACCCGGGGGGTGTTTCTCGAAACTCACGTAAGTTCTATGGTAAGTTAGATCGTAAGAAAGAAATTTACGTGTAGCGTAAGTTTGCTCGTAAGACGCTTTCTCAAAACTCACTTAGACTTTGCGTGGCTTACGCTGTTCATAAATCGTATCTGAAACGAAAAGCTGCATGTCTATGGTCATAAATCTGCAAATATCTTTACTTAGTCTATCGTAAGTTGCTTTCGAGAAAGACCCACCTTCGATAAAGTTTAACTTGACTTGGCTTGACTAAATCTTCACGTACTATGCGATTAGTGCTTAAGTGCGTCTTACGACTGATACCGAGCAGTCGTAGGGTTAAGATCAACCTTACGAAAGACCATAGACAAACGAACGTTTCGAGAAACAGTCTTTTGCGCAAAATTACGAACTCGTAAAGTTGCGATCAATCTTACGCAAAGCTAACTTGCGAGCCCTTCGAGCAACCCGTAAGTGTAGCTTACCCAACTTACGTCTATGGTCGATCGTAAGTTGCTTTCGAGAAAGACCCCCCCGGGCCCATCACCCATACTTATACATGCATGATGGACTTATCAGGATCTGCAGTTTCAAGAAGATATCTATTGAAGCTCTGCAACGCTTTCGCCTCTCAGTTTTTGTACAAATGACCGGTTTGCCTAGCCGGCTTGCACGGCCTGGACTAACCGGCGTTTGCGATTGGCTAGGAGGGGTTGTTTGGCTCCACCCGTGGGGGGTGGGTTTGCGGCATTGGGGTGGGTGGTTGTGTGCTGTACCTTTTTAGGCCTCGCTTGTTCTCGCGGCGTTGAATTTTCAACTTGAAGTTGAAGTTGAATGGAGCTAAAGTTCTGCTTAGTTGTTTCATTCAACTGAAGTTTTCTACTGAGCACTTGCAAATTGAGAACTTAGGCAACATTTAAGCTCATGATAATCTCCCGATACTCTCTCGCGATAACATAAAACTTGCCCGTCTGGAACAATTGCATTGAATCGCTATTCTCAAATATTCATTCTTGCGAATTCCCTATTGAAGTCTAGCTATTAGAGCTCTTGATGACGAGCAGAAAACTCTTTCCCAATGAATTTTTCTGCAGGAAGTGAACGGAAGCAAATCAATGGATTTAATTGAGACAATTGAAACCTTCATCCTTTGTTAGACTGCGGTGCAAAAGCTGCGCACAATTCAACCGGATGAAGTGTGACTCGAATCTAAAAAACTGCCCACTTGCTTTCTGAGCCTGCAGCAGGTGGCAGTTGCTACTGGCGACTCAAAAATCGCAGAGCATCAACACTGGTCTTCATTTTCAATCTCCAAACCAAAAATGAGTTTAAAAGAATTGAAAGGAACTAGTCTTCACAGAATCAAAACAAGTTTTGTCAGATAATGACAGACAACCTTTGAAAGCAAAAAATGCATTAACAAATGGTTTAATGGCTTGAATGCCTCGTTCCGGTTTCCAATTCAAACTATGAGCAGCCATGCAGCTATGGCAGATTATGTCTTTGGTTGTGGAGTTAAACATTAGTAATGTTTAGATTGTGTCTTTGGTTGTAGAGTTAAACATTAGTAATGTTTAGATTGTGTCTTTGGTTGTAGAGTTAAACATTAGTAATGTTTAGATTGTGTCTTTGGTTGTAGAGTTAAACATTAGTAATGTTTAGATTGTGTCTTTGGTTGTAGAGTTAAACATTAGTAATGTTTAGATTGTGTCTTTGGTTGTAGAGTTAGACATTAGTAATGTTTAGATTGTGTCTTTGGTTGTAGAGTTAAACATTAGTAATGTTTAGATTGTGTCTTTGGTTGTAGAGTTAAACATTAGTAATGTTTAGATTGTGTCTTTGGTTGTGGAGTTAAACATTAGTAATGTTTAGATTGTGTCTTTGGTTGTAGAGTTAAACATTAGTAATGTTTAGATTGTGTCTTTGGTTGTGGAGTTAAACATTAGTAATGTTTAGATTGTGTCTTTGGTTGTAGAGTTAAACATTAGTAATGTTTAGATTGTGTCTTTGGTTGTGGAGTTAAACATTAGTAATGTTTAGATTGTGTCTTTGGTTGTGGAGTTAAACATTAGTAATGTTTAGATTGTGTCTTTGGTTGTAGAGTTAAACATTAGTAATGTTTAGATTGTGTCTTTGGTTGTGGAGTTAGGCATTGGTAATGTTTAGATTGTGTCTTTGGTTGTGGAGTTAAACATTAGTAATGTTTAGATTGTGTCTTTGGTTGTGGAGTTAAACATTAGTAATGTTTAGATTGTGTCTTTGGTTGTAGAGTTAAACATTAGTAATGTTTAGATTGTGTCTTTGGTTGTGGAGTTAGACATTAGTAATGTTTAGATTGTGTCTTTGGTTGTGGAGTTAAACATTAGTAATGTTTAGATTGTGTCTTTGGTTGTGGAGTTAGGCATTGGTAATGTTTAGATTGTGTCTTTGGTTGTGGAGTTAGACATTAGTAATGTTTAGATTGTGTCTTTGGTTGTAGAGTTAAACATTAGTAATGTTTAGATTGTGTCTTTGGTTGTGGAGTTAAACATTAGTAATGTTTAGATTGTGTCTTTGGTTGTGGAGTTAAACATTAGTAATGTTTAGATTGTGTCTTTGGTTGTAGAGTTAAACATTAGTAATGTTTAGATTGTGTCTTTGGTTGTGGAGTTAGGCATTGTAATGTTTAGATTGTGTCTTTGGTTGTGGAGTTAACATTAGTAATGTTTAGATTGTGTCTTTGGTTGTGGAGTTAAACATTAGTAATGTTTAGATTGTGTCTTTGGTTGTGGAGTTAGACATTAGTAATGTTTAAATTGTGTCTTTGGTTGTGGAGTTAGGCATTGGTACTGTTTAGATTGTGTCTTTGGTTGTGGAGTTAGACAATGGTAATGATTCGATTGTGTCTTTGGTTGTGGAGTTTTTCTTGAGTGGCGAAGTCACAAGTGACTTAAATCAATCCTTGACCATACTAAAACCATGAGGTATGAACACATTGGCTGAGTAATTTAGCTCGTACTTTTAGTAGCCTTAAATAATGGACGATTTTGAAGTGTGGAATGATGAGTTTATAGCGTTGGGCAATGTTCTGAAACTCTAGCATTTACCTCACGCTTTGAGTCTTCTTTTACGTGGCACCTGCTTACGTGTTTCTCGCAAGTAAACTGCCGGATTCACAACCATAAAGTCCTCCACACCTCCACAATCTTCTATACTCGTATATGTCTCGCTTCTGAGCTACGCATCACTTGAAATTGCATATTGCTAGGTAGTAATTATTTCGCAAATCAGTAAATGTGCATTTATGGAAGCAACTGAGGAGTAATGGCCGAAACTAATGGCTGTCGTGCCCACAGATACTATAATAATAGTTATTATAGTATCTGTGGTCGTGCCTGAGGGAAAGTATATACAGTATTCAATATATGCCTCGTCATTTACAGCCATTACGTAGCACTTACAACTCATCAAACTGTTTAGAAAGCTGTTAGGTGAAAAAAGTAGCACGCGCCTACATTTTTGGTATTTTATCTTTCAGTCGTTTGAAATTCGTGTCCTTCACGTTTTTCCGTCTCCAGTAACCATTGTTCCTGAATTTTACAAGCCGGTAAGTTGATAAACGTTTAACGTCAGCTCTGATCAAGCTCATGCTAGCTTCATGGGATCGCCGCAAGAAAGCAGAAATCTAGAAAATGTCCAGTAAGTGGTTAAACTGTGTTTTTTTATCTCGCTTGTTCTTTTCCACGGTAAAATTCAATCTTCAACTAATTCGGTCTTCAATTAAATTTCCATGAAACACGAGTGTTACTCTCTGACTCACCCGTAACTTCAAGCCATCGGTTCGGACAAGTGTTTCAACGGCAGTTTCAAAACTGGACTAGCTAGTTAGTATAAGCTTGGTTCATAATAGTGAAAGTGAAATGTAAGGCGCTCTTGCCTTGACAGGGAAATTACGGCTGTCATGATAAATCCCAGTGACATCGATTACCAAAAGCTACTTGAGGAACAACAACCCATCAGCTAGGGCAATATAAAATATTGCTGCTAGTACGAGTTATTAAAACACTTTCGCTCGTATTTTGAAGTACGTGTTGTACTCGGAAGCCAGGCCTGCCATCAGTCATAAAGATACTCGCTGTAGATGTTGCAACTTTGCGAGAAACTGCATCTCGTACTTTTTGCAACCCCGGGCTTGGAACTCCAATATAGCAAACCAAATAAGTGACTTTAATTCAAATATCGTCTTCCATGCGATTGGTAGAGAGCCCAGTGCTTCCAACTCTTCCTGCAATCGCATGTAAAACCTCGGCTGGCAGCAGCGCTTTTCGTGTCTGAGTCCAGAAAGAAAACTTTTCATGCACTGCCTGCTTATTTTTCTACCACTGCTTGCACAGCAGCTGGTGTCAGCGCACAGCAACAGTCGCTTGTCGCTTTGGCAGAGCGACGACTTGCTTGACGGTGTGTGCCTCGCAAGCGCGGAAGTACCAGAAGCCTCAGTAGTCCCTGTCGCAGCAAATGCCAGCCAGATCGAGTGCGCCGCCGAGTGCGACAAAACAGCCGGCTGTTTGGCCTGTTCGCGCGAGTCTCTTGGCCCGGTTGGCGGGTTTCGTCAGCAGCTGGTGCTCAGTTTCTCAGTCTCTTGGAGGCTGGGAAACTGCCAGAAGATTTCTACAAAGGACAAGATCAACCAAACTTTGAACGGTGCGTTTGCAGACAGGACATTGTAAACGTTTTTTGACTAGAACAGTGTTTAGAGTTAAATAATCCAACAACAATATGCTTGCAACATAACAAACATGCAATGAAGTCTACTCTCCCCTCAATTCCAATGACAGAATTCTGCCAACCAGACCACCTAATTGAAGCAACATTCATCATTGCCTCGAACTCAACTGGAGCAGCGGTCAGTCTGGCCGAGCTCCTCTGCTCCCGCTGGTGCACGCGGCTGGCGGCGGACGGCTCAATGTTCGCGCCGATTCTCGACGCGGCCGCCGCTCCCGAAGCCGCCGGATCCGCCGTCCGCTGCCTGCCGCTCAACGCCTCCGCCTACTTCGCCCACATCGCTGCCGCCGCCCCAGCCGCGGACTTCTCGCCTCTCGCCGTGTCGGTCCGTTGGCGAAGCCACTTCTCCAGCGAGACCTGGTGCACCCACACTGCAGCCGCCAATGTCCCGCCTGTGCTCCGCCTCGCTTGGTCGCAGCCGCATCACCTGGACGTTTGCGCCCACGCCTGCGCGTCGCGTCCGACCTGCGAGTTCTTCGTCTTCAACGCGTCCGGCTGCTTCGAGGGATCGCTCAGCCTCTACCTGAACAGCCGCCTCCACGGCGTCCAAGGCTGCAGCATGTGGCACAAAGCGCGCACCTGGGCCTCATCAATGCTCGCCTTCTACACCTTCAACTCGAGCATGCTGAACCTCGCCAACCCGACCGTCATGCCGGCCCTCAACAACACACCGATCGACATCGGACCCGACGGCGTCCAGATTCCGACAATTGAGACGCAGTTCGTGAGGCTCAACCTGTCGCACATCGGCTTCAACTCGCTCGTCAGGTTAGTTTTTTGTTTTTGTATTTTGAATTTGAATTTCAATTTTTCACTGACCCTTCACTTCTAATCTAAAGGCATCTTTCTATTGCTTGTCCGTAATCTATCTATCTATCTATCTATCTATCTATCTATCTATCTATCTATCTATCTATCTATCTATCTATCTATCTATCTATCTATCTATCTATCTATTGATAGATGATTCATTTTCAAAAAATCTGTACTACGCTCGGATAATCTTGCAGGAAAAACACGTCATTCACTTTCTTGGTGACCTTCAGTCGTGGAGTCCCAAAGTCCCGATCCGAGCTCGCCATGTTCGCCAGCTGCTCCAACAACAACAACCACAACGGTGCCATCAACGAACAATCCGTTGGCAACGAAGGCTGGTTCCTGAACTCCTTGACTGGCGATTGGCAGATCGCAACGTCCGTCGCTGCTGGATCGACTTACACCTATCCCAGCGGCTCTGCAATCCACTTTGCCATGGCCATCGGCCCGACATCCGGCTACTTTTTGGTCAACGGCGTGAAGCTGGACACCACCTTCTACACCTCCGCCAGCACGTACGGCACGGATCCCGAGCGAATCGGCTGCCTCTACCTTGGCTTCAACTGGGCTGATTCGCCGACAAAGTTTTTGAACGGCCGAATCAAAGTACTCGGCATCTTCAAAGAAATGCTCACTGTTGAGCAGGTCAAAGAGTTAATTTGATGACAAAACCAGAGTCAGATGTTGCAACCACCGCAGTTTATGCGTTGCTGGACAAATGAAATAAAGTCTTGCATGAAATAGACCAACGGTCAATTGGAAATCTTTGAGTTTCCCATCGAGAACAAGCTTCGCATGATCAAAATTGATATTCGAATATTTCGTTAACACATGTACATCAACTTAGCTGTCTGTTGTCTTAGGTGAGCTTACGCTAAGAATCACCCACAATGACACGCTTTGGTCGTATGAATGAAGAGAGCTGTTTGGAAGAAAATATAAATCATAAATTTTGTCCTGCCATAGACCTTGTCTACCATAGATCCTGTCTACCATAGACCTTGTCTACCATAGACCTTGTCTACCAATAGATCCTGTCTACCATAGATCCTGTCTACCATAGATCCTGTCTACCATAGATCCTGTCTACCATAGATCCTGTCTACCATAGACCTTGCCTACCATAGACCTTGTCTACCATAGACCTTGTCTACCCATAGATCCTGTCTACCATAGATCCTGTCTACCATAGATCCTGTCTACCATAGATCCTGTCTACCATAGATCCTGTCTACCATAGATCCTGTCTACCATAGATCCTGTCTACCATAGACCTTGTCTACCATAGACCTTGTCTACCATATAACTTGTCTACCATAGATCCAAGGACCACTAGGAACACTTAGTTCATAGCCTGACTGCTTACTTCTTCTCTGCCTGCGGGTCCACTGTCGTCTCGGCTTGGCAGTGCCCAAAGCCCCAGCAGAACAGCAAACTGAGGACAGGTGGAATGGATGGGAACTTTGACTTATAGACAAACCAGGCTATCTGATCATTCGCTCAGGAGAATACTCATACTCACTGTATAGTATCACTGTATAGAAGTTGCTCACGCTTGAGAATATTCTCCGAGTCAAAGAAATAATTCTATGAGAAAGCTTAGGTTAATGCCTCTCGCCGGTTGTGTGACAATGTCGCTTATAAAGTGCGACAAGGTGCGCACAGGCCTCTAACTAAAAAATAACTTAAACCGGGTCTTCCCTTTTACTTGTTTGAGTTTACACTACTTTGCAAACTTTTAACCATAGACAAAGCTATGTTCTCATGCTTGCCTACGTTCGAAAAGTTTCGCATTTCGAATGAGCTTACAAGTTTGTTTCCTATTTCCTTACTGAAACCGCGGCAGCCTCACGACTTCATTGAGCATGATTGACGAAAGCAGTGACGCCGAAGACGAGGTGTTCGTAAAATGCCCCCCACACCCTACCGTCTAAAACAATGGGAAGACGCCATGCACTCTGGGAAAAAAGAATGCAGCGTTTGGCTCGGTACGAATTGAGTTGGAAGAAATCGGTGTCAATCTAACCTGCAAGAGGATAAATAAAACACTACCCAACATCAAGACGCGACTGAAGGCTGAAATGGACTTAAAGAAGTGAAATAGATGGGGTTTTCTCGGGGTGGCCTGGTAGGTCTTTGAATCCCACCGCTGCCACCAGTGAAATAGAATGGTTTTTCTCGGGTGGCCTGGTAGGTCTTTGAATCCTACCGCTGCCACCAGTGTTGTACCTGTGGTTGTCCTGCTGTACAGCGCAGTGACTTGGGCTCTCCGTCTTCTCACTCGGAAGCCTTCTTAACTCTCTCAGTAGCGTAGGTAGTGCTGCCACCAGTTCCTTCAGGTCTCGGCCTTCGATGAGGTGAGCTTCCCGTCGGAACGAAATAAACAAGTCAACGAACTCAGCACAGCGTGCAGATTTGCAGATTAATGAACAAGGCGTCCTGATCAGCAGATCCCCGCCGGGCTCAGGGGTGACTGGGAAGGCAGTGTTAGCCTCCCTTAGGCTTGGGCTTTAGTGGGGTCTCAGTCAGACCAGTACAAACGGATTCAGTACGCAAAGGGCACTTAGTTAGACACTGACGCACACGGGTTCTTAGTGAATTCTCCGCAGATAAGAAGCCAATCAATTCCTTGACGGAAACAAGGGGAGAGGGGTCCTATTTATAGCCGGGAAACACCCACGCACAAGACCTCGTGACTTGTTCTATTTTTAGAACTGACGTCACTTGAGATCTCGAGGCAGGGTCTCAGTGCGCGCAAGACCTCGTGACTCGTTCTATTTTTAGAACTGACGTCACTTGAGGTCTCCGGCCAGAGTACACGCGGCTGTGACTCAGTTGCTATTTTTAGCAACATGAGTCACTCCTCTCCTTAGAGAAGGGAGGGGTCCGAAAGCACGTGATTCTCCCGGTAAACAGGGCCAACGAGTGCAGTAAACATGTTTACTGCACTTTAGGACTCGAAGAACGCAGAGTCTGTCATGTGACTTGCTCACATGACAGAGGAAAACGGGACGGGAACGAAACAGAGACAGCCCACAGCAGAGAAGCTGAGGGCCGAGAACAGAGACGCAGAAGGGCAGAACAGGCCAAGGGCAGCAACAGACGGGCCAAGGGGGGTGGGAAGCTGACCAGCGGCAGACAGCAACCCAGGGCGAGGGCGAGGGAGACTGCTGACAAAGTGGGACGCCTAACATCAACTAGCGGATCACTACAGAAGACTTTTAGAATCCTTTTCCGAGCAAATATTCAGAAGGGACAGGGCCTGTACTTTATATTGACAGGGGTAGCTCTTCAACCTCGGAGTATTTGTTCTATACAGCTTGAGCGAATTCTCACAAGAAAATTCTCTTATAGAAACTGCTCATCACAGAATCAACCTTTATGTACAGACCTGAGGAAGTCCTTGAGTCGGAGCAAATCCTCATTGTATCCATACGGCCTTGAAATCACAGGAAAAGAATTCGAGCAAACAAGATTCCTGACCTGCTGGTGTCATGATTTCTGGAATGCTAATGGCATAGCCATATCAGTTGAAACAAGCGAGTTGATAACAAGGCATCAACGTAAAAAAATAAAATAAGAATGAAACAGCAGCAGTCAGCAAAAATGTGTCTGACCTGTCAATTTCACTCTCCACATCCTCTTAACGCAAGGGAGCGCAGAGTATTATGGCCCAGGGCTCAGTTTCAGAGCTGTGACTGCCTTGAGTCTGCCGAGCGTTCCACTTTGCTAATCATTTTTTTCAAAGAAGCATTTTAGGGATGAGAAGCTACAATGCAAGATCGGATCGTCAAAAAGCTAAATGTTATATGGCTGTGGATTTTTATCATTGCTACCCTACGCTCGTGCTTGTACCTTCCAACCAAGCTATCCAACAAGGCTTCTAGGCTTCTAATCCAACAAAAGCATTCTCTAAGCATTTTACCAACGTGTCATATAGCTGGACGCCAGATAGAGAACGAAGCCGGTGCACCTCTATTAGACTATAGCGCACTTCTATAGTGTACTCGCTCCCCGAAATTCAGCTATGGGCAACAGTTTGTTAAAATGCATAATTTTTTTCATTATGGTCAACACACTGTCCACGCTTCGCCACGCCCTAATTTGCTTGATTGCCAGTCTCATGAAGCATTTGATGAAAGAATGGTTTTAGAAACTTGTGAGTGCACCATGTAGAGAGCACATGGATGATTAATTTGGAGTTTGGAAGTCCAGCAAGTACTTTACTAGTCCATGATGTCGCTGCTGCTGGTTTTGTGAGACAATTGAACATGATCGCTGCCGTCTTAGTCTCAGAGAGCTTTAGACCACAACGATCCGCTTATTGCTCAGCGAAATTGGAATTCTGAAGAAGGTCCCTAATGGTATCAGGGGACGGACCAGAAGCCACTGCGGTGACATCGTCGGCATATATCCTACTTTCAGAATGGGGTCAGGCCAAGCATCTTGAAGGAGCTCATCGATGATCATATTCACAGAACTGGAAACAGCACCCCATCTTGCGGGCTACCTTTGCAGACAGGGACCGTCCTCTGGAAACCCAGCAAGCTGGCGGTGGCCGTGCGATGGCTGATCATGTACATGATTCACCTGGTGAGATGTGAGTGCGTTTGCCTCTCACAGAGGGCTCTCCGGAACGCCTCGAAGAGGACGTTATCGAAGGCGCCAATGATGTCCAAGAAGATCCCCAGAGCGAAGCCGTTACCAAGCACGGCCTTCTCTAGTTTATCGACCAGGACATGAAGCGCGCTTTCGGTGGATCGACCCAGCCCGAAAAGCGTGCTGGTTTTCGCTGAGAGGCTTGTTCCTTCGCTGGTCTCTTGGTTTTAATTGCTCTGCGGTTGGAGTCTCTTAGCTCTGCGACGGAGGTTGCCGAGCTCGGGATTCCACCACAGCGAAGATTTTTCCCTAATTTCGGCAGAAGCTCGCGTAGACTCCGGCGGGTGTCCTCCGAGTTGCACCAGATGAAGATGCAGCCGTCGGTCTTTGCTGATCTGACCACGCTCAGGGGCGGACTGCCAGGTCAATGAGGTCTTGCTTTTCCCCGAAGACGATGACCGCCGGTTAGAGCTTGACCTTTGTGGCGTAGTTGCGGTGGCTCCCGAAAGCCCGGCCTCGCTGATGGTAGGTTTGCCGGGTGGCATACCAGCGGGGGTTGTTTCCTGTGGGCAGGGGTCACTGTGGCTTCTTTCGGCCCAACAGCAGCCTCGCCCTCCCAAGGTTTTCCCTCCGCAGGTGGCCGGCCCGCAGCCTCGCTATAGCGTTGTCGCTGTCGTCGCTCGTTGCGGCGTAAATTGCGGGCACGTCGAGCCTCCGCGGAGGGCCCGGGTACGCGTGCGGGTTCGTCACCGGACGATCAGGCGGCAAGCCCAATTGCCCCTGGTGGGGCGGCGCTGCGGCCGGAGTTGCAGGGATCCCGACTTCAGCGGGATTTTTAGAGGCGGAGGATGCCATAGCTGAAAGCGGGAAGGAGTGGGCAGAGTCACAAGGAAGAAGGTAGAAAGAAAAATCGGGGACCGCTAGCGACTGGACTACTCCCCAGTCTTCCAGCCCATCGGTGCGTTCAAACACCTTAGGCATTAGAGGGTACGTTAATCAGTACCACGGCCTGCGGACTGGATGGGTGGCCAGCGTCGGAGCCCAGTCTGTTCAGCAGCCCTAAGGACTGCCTTGAACACTCGCGGGGACGAGTACCCCTGGGTCGACTTGCGAGCAGCGTGGGCGAGTCTGCAGCTGCCAGAGGCAGATAGATCGTGCAGACCTCCCACCAGCGTGCACCTGCTGAAGATAGGGGCAGGCGTGAAGCATCGCAGACCATAGCCTACAGTTGTAAGAAGTTACATAATTGTACCCCAGGTACAAGCAGCCGATGGATTCGGGGTCTACGCCATAACTGCTCGGACGCGTCGAGAAGGTGCTGTTAATCTCCAGGCCGTTCACATTTATCTTAACAATATTTATGGTCTTCACAATTTTTTGATGCCGTTTCACGACGCCTTCAAAGTCAGTGACGAGCGATGCACTTATGCATGGCACTTCATTGCCGCGTCGGCTGGCCCGTCCAAGCGACCTGTTGCGCCGTCGGCGACTCCAGCTGGCGGGGCACATCATCCCTTTGCATGGGCACATCATCCCTTTGCATTGGCCAGAGTTGATTTCGGAGGTGCTGCTGCTTCTGCCGGTAAAGGTAGCCAACAGGCGAAGGCAGGTGGCCCTGTCTTATGCCCTGAGAAGAGCCGCGTGACGTTCTTTTGAGGGACCTTCTGTGACAACGCGTATTGTTATTTTATTGTTAGCGGATTATTTAAATTGTTAGTTACGATAAGAACTTGACTGCATCTAGAATAAAAAAGTGGTTAGCTGAAGCTGAATTGAAGACGCGCTTTGCCGTCAACTTTAAAAGATATCAAGAATCACTATATTTTCTTTGATTCAAATGGCTGTCTTTACGACTTTAAAAATTGTGAACCATATCAAAATGTCTGTTCATATTTCAGTGTGTTCTTCAGTTGCTTAGAACAGTAATATTTTCCTATTTGCGTATCCCAAAACTAAACCAGCTCCATAATCTGCTCAACAGTGAGCATTTCTTTGAAGATGCCGAGTACTTTGATTCGGCCGTTCAAAAACTTTGTCGGCGAATCAGCCCAGTTGAAGCCAAGGTAGAGGCAGCCGATTCGCTCGGGATCCGTGCCGTACGTGCTGGCGGAGGTGTAGAAGGTGGTGTCCAGCTTCACGCCGTTCACACAAAGTAGCCGGATGTCGGGCCGATGGCCATGGCAAAGTGGATTGCAGAGCCGCTGGGATAGGTGTAAGTCGATCCAGCAGCGACGGACGTTGCGACCTGCCAATCGCCAGTCAGGGAGTTCAGGAACCAGCCCTGGTTGCCGCTGGATCTCTCGTTAATGGCGCCGTTGTGGTTATTGTTGTTGAAGCAGCTGGCGAACATTGCGAGCTCGGATCGATCTTTATAGTGTCCCGAACGAAGGTGACCAGGAAGGTGAATTGCGTCCCAGTCCTGAATTGCAATGATGGGATTTTTTAGATTAGAATTGGAGGGTTTGTAAAAAAGAGAAATTCAAATTTAAAAAGTAGAAAAGAAAGAAGACGAACCTGACAAGCGAGTCGAAGCCAATGTGCGACAGGTTGAGCCTCACGAACTGCGACATGCTCAACGGAATCTGGACGCCGTCGGGTCCGATGTCGATCGGTGTGTTGTTGACGGCCGGCATGACGGTTGTTGGCGAGGTTCAGCATGCTCGAGTTGAAGGTGTAGAAGGCGAGCATTGATGAGGCCCAGGTGCGCGCTTTGTGCCACATGCTGCAGCCTTGGACGCCGTGGAGGCGGCTGTTCAGGTAAAGGCTGAGCGATCCTCGAAGCAGCCGGACGCGTTGAAGACGAAGAACTCGCAGGTCGGACGCGACGCGCAGGCGTGGGCGCAAACGTCCAGGTGATGCGGCTGCGACCAAGCGAGGTGGAGCACAGGCGGGACATTCGTGGCCGCAGTGTGGGTGCACCAGGTCTCGCTGGAGAAGTGGCTGCGCCAACGGACCGACACGGCGAGAGGCGAGGAAGTAGGCGGCTGGGGCGGCGGCAGCGATGTGGGCGAAGTAGGCGGAGGCGTTGAGTGGCACGCAGCGGACGGCGGATCCGGCGGCTTCGGTAGCGGCGGCGGCGTCAAGAATCGGCGAGAACATCGAGCGTCTGCCGCCAGCCGCGTGCACCAGCGGGAGCAGAGGAGCTCGGCCAGGTTTTCAGCCACGCTCGTAGAATTAAGGACCAGAAACGGCGCTACGAGTGTTTTGTTGTCTCCGCAGTTCTCTAACAGCAAATGTTTTTATTCGAAAAGCGGTTCTTTGGGTTCCTGCTTAGCACTAAATTTGTTTTCTGAATAAACAATCATGTATTACCCAAAGCAGTGTCCATCTTAGCGAGCAGTTTGCAACTTCCGGGCGTCAGCTGAGCCGATCCGTTTCGCAGAATCCGCCACTTATTGTCGGAAAGCGACTCGTTGCCGTGGCAGGCGATGCAGCCGCTGGTCCTGGCGCAGTGCGCTGCGCATTCGATTTTACTCGCCGCATCCGAGGCTTCAGCGAGCGGCTCCTCGGCGCTGCAGAGCCCGTTAGACACCGAGAGGTGAGCTGTGGCCGCCTGATCCACAGCTGCGAGGCTGCACTGAGCGCCAGGAGCGTCAGAAGAAACGGCTGCACTAAGAGGTGCTGGCTGTCACAGTTAAAGATTTTCATAGATATTGGAAATGTTTTGCTTGTTACTACGAATTAATTGCTGCTGTCGATTCTCCTCAGCTCTTCACGGATGCGTCAAATAAATACACCTCGTCCATTGTTAGTCCAGAAAGCAGCAATCAACTTGAGTGCCGATGGTAGCAATTGTCCGAAATTGCGGTGTTGATTAATTTGATGGCTTTTGGCTTGATTTGTTAATTGCAGCCGAGCTGTTCAATTTTTCATTTATTCAATAATTTATTTTGTTTTTCCTGTTTGTGCAGTTATTCAGCTTTCAGTTGACAACCAAGGCTAACAAATTGACTCGGCTGAAACTCCCTCAACAACGAGTTTTAATTATTTTTTAAAAATTCATAGATTTTCTAACGAAGCTTATAAGCAACGGTAGATTGCTTAACAATTGAATTTTACAACAACAAAACAAACTACACGAGCCCTGGTCAAGCCCAAGCTCGGCTGCTGTCAAAAAGCGCGCTCAGAGCAGCGAGTCCGCGAGG
>NIVC01003958.1:0-67539 GCA_002269645.1 Macrostomum lignano | reverse complement strand
GTCTCAAGAAGGTAAGGGAGGAGGAGAGAGCAGAAGGCAGAGCAGAGGGCAGAGCAGAAGGCAGAGCAGAAGGCAGAGCAGAAGGCAGAGCAGAAGGCAGAGCAGAAGGCAGAGCAGAAGGCAGAGCAGAAGGCAGAGCAGAGGGCAGAGCAGAAGGCAGAGCAGAGGGCAGAGCAGAAGGCAGAGCAGAAGGCAGAGCAGAAGGCAGAGCAGAGGGCAGAGCAGAAGGCAGAGCATAAGGCAGTCTGAGCTAACGAGATCGGTGCCGTGTTTATCAGTGAAGAGAGCAGCAGGCAAGGAGGCAGGCAGGGTCTGAACGCAACGTTTCCAGGAGCTTGGCGCGAACAAAGGCACGCGGAGGACAGGTGTGCTTTGTGCGAAGCGATACTTTTTAAAAATCTGAGGCTTTGGTGATTCCCGTTTTTGAGCTTGAGCGGAGCAGCTCGTTAGCGCTGCCACTGCACTGTAGAGCCCCATCTGCTTTGATGCTCTCCTCAAGTAACGGCAAGGCGGGACCAAGAGCTATTGTTTGCAACAGAAAAGAAGTTTACATACTGTGAGCGAACGGATCATAAATTTATTATTCGCATGCTGGATAATGTACACAGGGTCAGTCAGTAGGCTAATGTCAGTTTGGCATTCAGAAAAGTTAATGTACAGCGCAGTTCACCGGCCTTAAATCTCCGCTTAGTCGCGCACCGCGATGCTGGTCCTGTGGCCCACGACGTTGATGGCACCGCTCTGCCTGACTCTGCCTGGCCTGAAGATCGCTTGCGGCTGCGGCTGCGGCTGCGGCTGCGGCTGAGGTGCCGGTGCGGATGGCGGCGGCGGCGGAGGCGGCGGCTGCTGCCGATCTGCCACCTGCGTGGCACCGTGGGCAGCCGCGGCTGAGCCAACCGCTGCGGCTCGCCTCCGGGCCTCTCCGAGCCCGGCGTCAGAATCGGCGGCGGAGCTCCGAGCCGCTGCGCCGGCTGCACCACCGCGTGGCTTCCCAGTTGCCTTTGGCCGCCTCCGCCTTGGCCGCCTCCGCCTTGGCCGCCTCCGCCTTGGCCGCCTCCGCCTTGGCCGCCTCCGCCTTGGCTGCCTCCGCCTTGGCCGCCTCCGCCTTGGCTGCCTCCGCCTTGGCTGCCTCCGCCTTGGCCGCCTCCGCCTGGCCGCCTCCGCCGCCTTCGCCTCCGCCGCCTCCGCCGCCTTTGCCGCCACCAGCTGGTTGGCACTGGAGGCGCGGGATGAAATTGTCGAGCTGTCGTAGGCGGAGTCTCGCTCGCCGCCGCTCACTGAGGCCTGGCTGAGCCGCCTCATTTTGCCGAGGAGCTGCTGGAACTCCCGCTGCGAGCACGGCTGTTTCTTGATGCCTCGAACTGACGAGACAGCCGCCTGCTGTAGTTCTTGTCCAGGAAGTCTTTCGCCGTGAGGTTCTTCGCAAGTTCTTGATGACGAAATTCCCGGCCTCCCGGCTGCCGCCCGAGTCGCGGACGATGTCGATCAGAAAGAGCGCATTTGAGCTCATCGCGATGGCTGTCGGTGCGGCTGTAAGGGAGAGCGCTCGGCATTTTTAGGCTGTACGCTCGGCAAATTACTAAATGTACAATAGGTCTATAATTAGACACTGACTAGTAAGGGCGGCTTACTAAGTGCCTTATTAAAACTAAAAAACTACGCTTAAATTGAAAAAAAATGAACTGCAAAAACTACTGAAAAGATCTGAAACGGGACAGGCAAGATCGCATGAAACTGCATGGCAATTCAACATCTGCTATACTTGAACAATTGATTTACACGAACCGTGAGGTGACAGGCTGTCAATAAGATGAATTTGACTCTAATAATTTGGCTTAAAAAATCAGGGATATGATAGCTAAGAGCAGCTTAAGTAGAAGATTAAGAATAAATAAATTCCACTGGAATTCGGGCTGCGAAATATTCACTCCTTGTAAAATCATTTTGGCGTCTGACCTCGCATCACCCTGGCCACGTTCACTTGGGGCTTTGTGTATGGTTTTCGCGCAATTCACAACCATGAGGGCCAACCCCCCCCCCCCAAAGGCACAGACGAGCGCACATGCTTGATGATTAGAAAGTCAGGACTTCTATGTGCTCAGGGGTCAGCGGAATGGGCAGAACTGCCCCAGCGTACTGGTTGTGGACTGTCCTGCTGCAAATACTACTATTTTCCTCTAAGTGTCTCTTCCTCCTAGTTCAGTCGTCCTTGATAACACTCAGTCTGCAGCTGGACAGGACAAGTTATAGAAATATTGATGCCGCTGCTCTGCCGCCAGCGCGCGTCACTCGAGGCTCGCGGCGCCGGCACCGGCGGAGTTGGCGAGGCGCAGCCCACCAGATTGGCGCCAGCGTCGCCAGGGAGGCGCGAGACCGCGGCTTCGGCGCTTCAACAGCTGCTGGTGCCGCAGGGAGCCGCCGGCGCGGTACAGCTCGTCGTAGACAGGCTCGGCCGCTGCGGATCCACCGGGCTGAGAACGGAGGCCGCGGGCACCCACCGAGCGATGGGTCGCAGCTGCGTCCAAGGGAAGACTTGAGCTGGTGCTCACGCTGCAGTAGCCGGTTTCGACGCTTCCGATGGCGCTTCCGGCGGCGCTTCCGGCGGCGCTTCCGGCGGCGCTTCCGGCGGCGCTTCCGGCGGCGCTTCCGGCGGCGCTTCTGGCGGCGCTTCCGGCGGCGCTTCCGGTGGCGTTCTCGCGCTGTTGCCGCTGACTCAGGCAGTTCCGGAGTGCTGCAGGGCATCTAGCAGCTGGTTGCGCTCGAACTTCTGCGGCTTCTGATCGTGGAACTTCTTCAATAGTCGCTGATCCTTGCGCTCGCTGAAGAACGCCTGCAGGCTGGTCGACTTCGAGCAGGCGGACTCGAACTTTTTGACGGCTGGGTCGCCCTGCCAGCAGCGAATCTCCTGACCACCTGGCTTGGCATGTCCGAGCGCTAAGTACTGGAAAGTCTGCAGCGCATTTATAAGTGTATCAGGAGCAAAAAAATTTAATACGAGGTAGCCGCTGGCTGCGGGTTGTCATATCATTTAATAAGCACAGAACCGTAGGCCGCAGTTCCAATAACACGAATAAACATTGTCAGGAATAAAAAAAAAATTACAAAAGTACCTTGACATTCGCACCTACCTAATAGGCCCTGACGTCAGGTGCCTGAATAAACATTTGGGGTTGGTCAGAAGGGTTGGGTTGGGTTGGGCAAAAGGGTTGTGCCTCTATTAGACACTATTAGCTCTTCTGTTTGAAATTCCCAACAATGGTTTCTAAAAATAGCCTTGACTATTTTGCAAACTCTTACTGCATCGAGGCCAGCGCCAGCACGGCAAGGTTAACGAAATGCAAGGACAACAGAAACTTTACAATCCAATTCGGATCTCAGAAATAAAAAAACGATGATCAACTATTTCAATGAGGTTATTCGAATATATTTTTGAAAAGATATCGCGCGAAAAGATTTATTGTTTTTATTTCATTTTACAGAGAAAAAATGACCAATTGAGCAGTGCAAAATATGAATCAGAAGGTCATCATTTCGATTTGAAGTCCATCAACATTTTCACAGCCTCCAGGTCGACATCGATCTCGTTTTTGCCGCCGTGGATGTTGAAGAAGCCGTTCTGGCAGACCGGCGTCGACCGCTCGATGGCGGGGCCGCAGCGGTGGCGGCGGGTCCCGAGAGGCTGGACGCGTCATCGCCGCCACGAGTCTCGCTGGAACGACGGGCCAAGCTGAGCCGCGGCCGGGGCTGCGGAGCTCTGACTGCCGCGGCCTCCGACCAGGTGCGGCCAGCCGAGTCCTGCTCAGAGTCCGCCACCAGCTGCTCGGCAGCCTCGGCGGCACCGCAGGAGCTGCTCGCGGCATCATTGTGACTCACCCTGACTGCAGAGCGTCTCGGCTGCGGCCGCGGAGGCTGGACGCTCGGCTCCGCGGTCGCAGCTAGGGCTGCTGCAGCTCCGGCAGCCTGCGAGTCCTCATCAGACAGGCTGCCTGACTGAGTCTGGTAGCCGCGGTCGGAGTCCCGCCGCTCTGATGGCACTGGCGGCAGCGGCCGGTTGGCCAGAGAGGAGACGCTTCTGCAAGTCTGGGTGGCGCTGGCTTCAGAGGCTGAGCTGCGGCAGGGGGATTCGGCGAGGCTATCGTAGCCCGACTCCGCTCGGCCGCCGGATTCGGCGAGGCTATCGTAGCCCGGCTCCGCTCGTGCGGCTTGCGACATCTTGGCAGCCCAGCTGTCCCTGAGATGGTTCACAGCGCGCGTCAACATCTTTAATAGCGAATTTCGCATTTTTCTGTTTGGCAATTTTCTTGTTGAGACTTCGCAGATTCTCATCCCGGAGGAACTGGCCGAGGCTGTCGCCCTTCGGGCAGGACTTGATGATGAACTTCTTCACCCGCGCGTCGCCCTGCCAGGACTGAATCGCCCTACTCACGTCACTCATCTCTGAGCTGCTTGGATGAAGCGGCGGTTCTGGGCAAAACTATGGAGGCGCATCTGTCTGCCAGCTCTATTTTAAATATACAAAATTATGCCGGGCATTGTGCACGAGTCTGCACTGTACATTGTGACAACAAAAGCCCACTTAGAGGGTATTATTAGTCACAGATATTTTAGGGGGAGGCACTATAATGCGGAATGAACCCAAGATATAAAAATATGACGAAGCAGCCAGCCAGCCAAGACTCAGAACCGCCACGTAGCCAAGCAGCGAACCATCTCGGCGATCATGTCCGAACTGAGCGATTTTCCAGTCCGCCTCAGAAACCCGCAACTGCCGCGGGTCTCAGGCGAGAGCGGCTATGCGGAAATCGGCAGCCGGCCGGTCAGCCAGGATCTCGTGACCTTTTTTAAGAGACAAAAAACGCGCAGGTGCCTGCGGACTACTTCATCGAGGTGCAGCAGGTCACGGATGTGCAGCAGCTGGTCGAGCATCGCAAGAGCATCATCGACCGAGCCGGGTCTCGGAGGCAGCGCTTCTCCCACAACGAGCTCCTGAAGGTGCTGGACAACGCCAAGCTTTGGAACCGCGGCGAGAGCGCCTACAGCAGCGGCTGGGAGGAGGCCCTCGAAGAAAAGCCGGCGAAGAAGCGCTGGAGAAACTCGCTGAAGGCGGCCAACACGGACCGGCAGCTCGTGAAGTTTCTGGAGCGGAGGAAAGTGAAGTCCCGGCAGGAGCTGCTGGAGAGGGAGGCGGAGCTGCTCAGCTGCGTTGAGACAAAGCCGCGGCGTTTCGCCCTGGCGGAGCTGAAGTCGCTGTTCTGGGAGTTCCGGCAGATGCCGATTCCGCCGGCCAGAAGCAGCGCCGGGGCGAATCCGGCGACTGTCAACACCGCGGAGTCGGCGGCCCAGCCGGAGCTGCGGCTCTGCCGGCCCGAGCACCAGCCCAACGGCCGATGGAACTCGATGGCCAGCCTGCGAACCGAGCAGACGGTCGAGGCGTGCGGCCCGCGGTCCAGACTGGGGAGGGAGGCCGGCGGCAGCGAAGCCGACCTGCTGGACTGCGGCGGGGTGAACCAGAACGGAGGCCTGCTCAACATCGTCGGGGACGACAACAGGCTCAACGTCACCATGGGCGGGCGGCAGCAGTGGGCGGGAGCTGCGCAGGACTCGTGGAGACGTCGCTGACTCAAATATTTGTTTTGGAGAGTTAAAAATAAACTTGAACACCTGCGAGATGCAGCTGCAGAGGCTGCGATTTGACTCACAATCTCACTTGTACTATTCCCTAATCCGTTTCGTCTTCTCTACCGCTATTAATCTAAAATACAATGTCAAAATGTTGTCAAATCCTGTCATCTCTGACAACCCGAAACATTTTGCTGAATTTGAGTTCAACATGGAAATTTGCACCCACGAACCAAATTGCACCCACACACCCACTAGAAGCTGCCGTCCAAACGGTGTCAGTGCAACTAAAAAGAGAAGGCAAAGTTTGTCTGTATGGAACTCAGGCCTTGTTAACTAAGCCGTTGCGCGAGCATCAACTGACGCAGAGCGGCGTCATTAACATGTTGCTGCAGGAGGGGCTGCGGGCTCCAAGGCGCAACGCCTTCAGCGACACCGGCTCGCAACCAGTACGCTGGGGCAATTCTGCCCATTCCGCTGACTCCTGAGCACATACAAGGGCCGCTAATACTGTACGCAAGCACGCACCCATGCACTCGCTCACACAGGGTGTACGGCGGCTCTTGACTTTCTAATCGTAAGGCATGTGTTCTGTGCCTTGTGACCTGGCCCTCATTGGCGTGAATCGCAAGACAGCCACCGGTCGATTTTCGGGCACAAACCAACCCCAAATGACGCGTTTTCAGTTGAGCTGCCTGAATTTCCCTCCCAGTCATTCGACGAAACGCAGAGTTTGCGCCTGTCCTCGCCGGCAGGGCGACTGCAGCGTCAGCAGCACCCGAGTGAGACTCGGCGCGGGTGATGGGGCCTGCCAGCCAGCTGGGCAGAGTCATCTTACTGCGAGTCATGACGAGTATCTAATTTTAGACACCAGTTCGAGCAGTTCGAGCGTAGCTCCATCTAAGAGCGCTCACAGACGACCGAGCCGAGTGCCTGAAGTGTCTATTTTTGCATTGGACGTCACAACTTGGAACTGAGTGAGCATAAAGCACAGTGCCGCCGCACAGCACCTATTGAATAGCAACAATACAGGCCAAAACCGGTGCGACCCCGGCTGTACAGAAAAAAATAGAACTGACGCTGATGGGAAGCCCCCGCAGACTAATGGGTAGAGAGATTTCTCTAATTGACCCTTGCCTCGGGCTATGAACTCTCTCTTAGTAAAATAATCAGTCAAGACAATTTTATTGCTCAAATTAGCATTTATTGCATTTAAAATATGGATCTTCAAGCTAGAAACAAGAATTTTTAATATTTCATTTTTTTTAATTTATTAATTTCATGCCGGCAGACAAAATGAATGAGACGAACAGGCGGGTAGGCGGACAGAGCAGACTTACAGTTATAAAACAGGCAGCGCACATGAGCAATGCAGGCAACACATTACAGACTGCTGTGAAGATGTTATCTGTACTTTAGCAGGCGGCTGGCACTGGAACATAGCGGACAGGCTACTTCCAGCAGTATGAGAGAACTGAGAGTCAGCGTGAGCACACAGAGAGCTGACCCCGCGTTGGACAATTAGGTAAGTTGCTAATAAAGCAAAGTTATCAGACAGAGTGCGGGCCCAGGGGCCTCTGCGGGGGGGCGGCAATCAGCCGAGTGCCTCCGCTGCTCTAAAAGCAACTAAAAAGCAGACAAAATTCAAGGCAGCCGGATACAGAATTCCAGCCTCGAATAGCTAAGGAGATTAGCGAGCACGTGAAAAAAAAATTACAGGAAAGCAGAGAAGCACAAAGGGGGAAATCCTTCTTAGCAAATCCTTGCCAGAGCGCCGGGGTGGCAACGGAGAGCGAGCAGATTATTTATTCGTTTCGAAGAGCCGGCGCCAACCTGCCTTTTTGGTGTGAATTGAAATCTTGGAGAGACTGTAAATAGGCTGTTGTTTTCACCCGAAACTACTGTCAGTAGAGACCAGCAGAGACTGTAAAAAGGCTGTTGTTCTCACCCGAAACTACTGTCAGTAGAGACCAGCAGAGACTGTAAAAAGGCTGTTGTCTCACCCGAAACTACTGTCAGTAGAGACCAGCAGAGACTGTAAAAAGGCTGTTGTTTTCACCCGAAACTACTGTCAGTAGAGACCAGCAGAGACTGTAAAAAGGCTGTTGTTTTCACCCGAAACTACTGTCAGTAGAGACCAGCAGAGACTGTAAATAGGCTGTTGTTTTCACCCGAAACTACTGTCAGTAGAGACCAGCAGAGACTGTAAATAGGCTGTTGTTTTCACCCGAAACTACTGTCAGTAGAGACCAGCAGAGACTGTAAATAGGCTGTTGTTTTCACCCGAAACTACTGTCAGTAGAGACCAGCAGAGACTGTAAATAGGCTGTTGTTTTCACCCGAAACTACTGTCAGTAGAGACCAGCAGAGACTGTAAAAAGGCTGTTGTTTTCACCCGAAACTACTGTCAGTAGAGACCAGCAGAGACTGTAAATAGGCTGTTGTTTTCACCCGAAACTACTGTCAGTAGAGACCAGCAGAGACTGTAAATAGGCTGTTGTTTTCACCCGAAACTACTGTCAGTAGAGACCAGCAGAGACTGTAAATAGGCTGTTGTTTTCACCCGAAACTACTGTCAGTAGAGACCAGCAGAGACTGTAAATAGGCTGTTGTTTTCACCCGAAACTACTGTCAGTAGAGACCAGCAGAGACTGTAAATAGGCTGTTGTTTTCACCCGAAACTACTGTCAGTAGAGACCAGCGGAGCAATCAATTGAATTGAAAACAAAGCTTTGGATGTGAATGCTCACTTTACAACAGTTTCTGTCAATACGCAGGTTAATGGCACGAAAACAACTTGCGTCAGTGCAGCAGCAGCACTGCCACGGTGATGTCGTCCCTGTAGTACCTGGCCACGTTGGCTGGCGCCGACAGCAGCTGGGTGATCATCGCCTCCGAGGGCTCCGAGTCTCCCCGCTTCTGCCCGCCCAGCGCCGCCCGCACCAGCAGCGTGGCAAGGTTGGCGCCGCTGCGCCCGCTCTCCGTGACTTCTTCCGCGTCGCTGCCGCTGCTGCCGCCGCCTCCGCCGATGCCGAAGGCGCCGCTGTCGATGGCGGCTCCGACAATGGCGACAGCGTCCTCGGGCGGCAGGTGGTCCCACAGGCCGTCGGAGGCCAGGATGAGGAACCGGTCGTCGCCTGTAATCTGCCAGGATGGGGAGCAGCAGACACATGGGTCACATGAGTGGAGGACATAGTGGAGGGGGTCACATGAGCGGAGGGGTTCACATTAGAGGAGGGGTCACGAGCGGAGGGGTTTTAGAGGAGGGGGTCACACGAGCGGAGGGATTCACATTAGAGCAGGGGGTCACATTAGAGGGGGTCACATGAGCGGAGGGGGTCACATTAGAGGGGTTCACATTAGAGCAGGGGGTCACATTAGAGGGGGTCACATGAGCGGAGGGGACCACATTAGAGGGGGATTCACATTAGAGGAGGGTGTCACATTAGAGGAGGGGGTCACATGAGCGGAGGGGGTCACATTAGAGGAGGGGGTCACATTAGAGGGGGTCACATGAGCGGAGGGGACCACATTAGAGGGGGATTCACATTAGAGGGGGATTCACATTAGAGGAGGGTGTCACATTAGAGGAGGGGGTCACATGAGCGGAGGGGGTCACATTAGAGGAGGGGGTCACATTAGAGGGGGTCACATGAGCGGAGGGGACCACATTAGAGGGGGATTCACATTAGAGGAGGGTGTCACATTAGAGGAGGGGGTCACATGAGCGGAGGGGGTCACATTAGAGGAGGGGGTCACATTAGAGGAGGGGTCACATGAGCCGAGGGGGTCACATTAGAGGGGGTCACATGAGCGGAGGGGACCACATTAGAGGGGGTCACATGAGCGGAGGGGACCACATTAGAGGGGGATTCACATTAGAGGAGGGGGTCACATTAGAGGAGGGGGTCACATGAGCGGAGGGGGTCACATTAGAGGAGGGGGTCACATTAGAGGAGGGGGTCACATGAGCGTAGGTCACCTGCTGCGTGGCGAAGTCGGGCTCGGCGGTGAGGTAAGGCGGGGTGTAGTAGTACTGCGGCACGGGGTTGTAGGTGGCGGGCAGCTGCAGCAGGCGGCCGGCGGTGCGCAGCAGGTCGGCGCTCCACTTGTAGCGAATGTCGCCGAACGCGCGCAGCGGCATGAGCTCGCCGAGCAGGCGGTCGTAGCGGACAAGGAAGTCGCGCTCGCTGACCGGATGGGAGCGCATGAGGCGCTCGAGCTCGGCGGGATTGTCGGCTCGGTGCTCTTCGGTGAGCTTGTGCGCGTACCACAGCTGGTCGTGGCAGCGGCCGAGGACGGCGGCGCAGTCGCCAACGTGCAGCACGTGGAGGCGGTCGGGCGGCTCCAGCAGCGCCACGGTGCCCACGCAGCCGGACAGCGCCACGCGGAGCAGCGCGCGGTTGAGGCCAGCGGCGCCTGGCCGGGGCTGCGCAGCCTCGCCGATGTCCGTGTCGAGGCGCTGCATGGCCTCCCGCAGGCGGTGGCCGAGCGGCTCCGGCTCGCTCATGGACAGCGTCTCCGAGGTGAAGGCGGACAGCTGCGGTACGGGTGGCTGGCTGGTTAAAGAGGGGAGGGGCGAAAGCAGAGGGAGAGTGGAATTCGAGGAGCCGGTAGGGAGCGGAGAATCCAGCACAGGATTTGCGGTAGGGAGCGGAGAATCCAGCACAGGATGGGGCGGTAGGGAGCGGAGAATCCAGCACAGGATTTGCGGTAGGGAGTGGAGAATCCAGCACAGGATGGGGCGGTAGGGAGTGGAGAATCCAGCACAGGATTTGCGGTAGGGAGCGGAGAATCCAGCACAGGATTTGCGGTAGGGAGTGGAGAATCCAGCACAGGATGGGGCGGTAGGGAGCGGAGAATCCAGCACAGGATTTGCGGTAGGGAGCGGAGAATCCAGCACAGGATTTGCGGAGCGGTGAATCCAGCACAGGATTTGCGGTAGGGAGCGGAGAATCCAGCACAGGATTTGCGGTAGGGAGCGGAGAATCCAGCACAGGATTTGCGGTAGGGAGCGGAGAATCCAGCACAGGATTTGCGGTAGGGAGCGGAGAATCCAGCACAGGATTTGCGGTAGGGAGCGGAGAATCCAGCACAGGATTTGCGGTAGGGAGCGGAGAATCCAGCACAGGATTTGCGGTAGGGAGCGGAGAATCCAGCACAGGATTTGCGGAGCGGAGAATCCAGCACAGGATTTGCGGAGCGGTGAATCCAGCACAGGATTTGCGGTAGGGAGCGAAGAATCCAGCAGGCTGGTGTAGTTAAAAATGAAGAACAGCGACAGAGCGTTGCTAGTAAGTTGCTATGACAACAGGCGCAGCACCTGCTGGTCGTGCAGCCGGCCGAGCTCCTCCTCGAGTTCCGGGCCGTGGGGCAGCCTGGCAATGTTGAGACTGAGGGCCTGTCCGGCCACCTTGATGTCGTGCAGGCGCAGCGGGTCGGCCATGGCCACGGCCAGGTAGTCGGGCAGGCGCAGGTGCACGGAGTTCGCGCACGCGGGTCCTGCGTGCCCGTCGAAGACGCCGACAAGCAGCGGACCGTCCTGCGACTGCACGGGAGGCCCAATCAGCAGGCGGCTGACGGCCAGTCTGGAGATTGGGGCAGTTGAGTCAGGTGACCCACGAGTGGCATTCGAGTCAGGTGACCGCGCTAGTGGCATTTGAGTCAGGTGACCCGCTAGTGGCAGTTGAGTCAGGTGACCCGCTAGTGGCAGTTGAGTCAGGTGACCCACGAGTGGCATTCGAGTCAGGTGACCCACGAGTGCCATTCGAGTCAGGTGACCCACGAGTGGCAGTTGAGTCAGGTGACCCACGAGTGGCAGTTGAGTCAGGTGACCCGCTAGTGGCATTTGAGTCAGGTGACCCACGAGTGGCAGTTGAGTCAGGTGACCCACGAGTGGCAGTTGAGTCAGGTGACCCACGAGTGGCAGTTGAGTCAGGTGACCCACGAGTGGCAGTTGAGTCAGGTGACCCACGAGTGGCAGTTGAGTCAGGTGACCCACGAGTGGCAGTTGAGTCAGGTGACCCACGAGTGGCAGTTGAGTCAGGAGACGCACAAATTGAAAGAAATTTCAAGTGAAACCAAGACCAGCCGTCACCTGTCCTCCACGGGCCGGTTGCAGGGCACCTGGTTGCAGTGCACGGAGACCTGCCAGCCGGCCACGTCAGCCGTGTGCCGCTCGGCTCCCTGGCGCAGCAGCTGGCGCACCTGCTGCGGGCTGATGAGGGGGAACTGCTGGTTGCCGCTGATGACCTCCGCATGGCGCAGCCCAGCAGCCGCGTGCAGCCAGCGGCGAAGCCACGCGGGACGAGCGGCCGCTCGCCGAATCGTCATGGCGAGGCGGCAGCGGACGCGATAGTGGAGAATGTGCGGGGGCGCTGAAATCAGTCAGGTGAGGGCAATGGTCAGGTGAGGGCAATGGTCAGGTGAGGGCAATGGTCAGGTGAGGGCAATGGTCAGGTGAGGGCAATGGTCAGATGAGGGCAATGGTCAGGTGAGGGCAATGGTCAGGTGAGGGCAATGGTCAGATGAGGGCAATGGTCAGGTGAGGGCAATGGTCAGGTGAGGGCAATGGTCAGGTGAGGGCAATAGTCAGTGAGGGCAATGGTCAGATGAGGGCAATGGTCAGGTGAGGGCAATGGTCAGGTGAAGGGAATACTAAAGGATATAAGGGTGGCTGAACACCGAAGGATGAATGAAGGAATGAGAGCCCAGTGAGGAATCAGTGAGGGAATGAGAGCCCAGTGAGGATCAAAGGAGGGAATGAGAACCCAGTGAGGATCAAGGGAGGGAATGAGAATCCAGTGAGGATCAAGGGAGGGAATGAGAACCAGTGAGGATCAAGGGAGGGAATGAGAATCCAGTGAGGATCAGGGAGGGATGAGAATCCAGTGAGGATCAAGGGAGGGAATGAGAATCCAGTGAGGATCAAGGGAGGGAATGAGAATCCAGTGAGGATCAAGGGAGGGAATGAGAACCCAGTGAGGGATGAGGGAGGGAATGAGAACCCAGTGAGGGATGAGGGAGGGAATGAGAACCCAGTGAGGGATGAGGAGGGAATGAGAACCCAGTGAGGGATGAGGGAGGGAATGAAAACCCAGTGAGGGATGAGGGAGGGAATGAGAATCCAGTGAGGGATGAGGGAGGGAATGAGAACCCAGTGAGGGATGAGGGAGGGAATGAGAATCCAGTGAGGGATGAGGGAGGGAATGAGAACCCAGTGAGGGATGAGGGAGGGAATGAGAACCCAGTGAGGGATGAAGGAGGGAATGAGAACCCAGTGAGGGATGAGGGAGGGAATGAAACCCAGTGAGGGATGAGGGAGGGAATGAGAATCCAGTGAGGGATGAGGGAGGGAATGAGAACCCAGTGAGGGATGAGGGAGGGAATGAGAACCCAGTGAGGGATGAGGGAGGGAATGAGAACCCAGTGAGGGATGAGGGAGGGAATGAGAATCCAGTGAGGGGTGAGGGAGGGAATGAGAATCCAGTGAGGGATGAGGGAGGGAATGAGAATCCAGTGAGGGATGAGGGAGGGAATGAGAATCCAGTGAGGGATCAGGGAGGGAATGAGAATCCAGTGAGGATCAAGGGAGGGAATGAGAATCCAGTGAGGGATGAGGGAGGGAATGAGAATCCAGTGAGGGATCATGGAGGGAATGAGAATCCAGTGAGGGATCAGGGAGGGAATGAGAACCCAGTGAGCATCAAAGGAGGGAATGAGAACCCCGTGAGGATCAAGGGAGGGAATGAGAACCCAGTGAGGATCAGGGAGGGAATAAAAACCCAGTGGGATCAGAGAGGGAATAAAAACCCAGTAAGGGATCAGAGAGGGAATAAAAACCCAGTAAGGGATCAGAGAGGGAATGAGAACCCAGTGAAGGTTCTAGAGAAAAGCAAATTGATTATCTCTACTACTACGCTCCAATGCAGATAAGTAGCATGATGGCAATTTATTAATTTTTTTGTGATACACGGGGCAAGCTACTCGTATTTCAGCTTCATCTGCTTAATCAGCAGAACCCAGATGCCCCAGATGAAGACCTTAAACCTAGCTTGGGAGCGTGACCTCACTAGTACAATAAAAGTTCTGTTCCTATGCAGCGTCTGAACTCTGAACAAAAATTGATTTACGAGTATTACGCTGTGTGGGCAAAGCTTTTTTATCGAGAGATGCAGCAAACCTTATCGGAGCTGCTTAAGAAGAAGCCACTCAGTGCTGCTCAAGCTGGCATAAATCATCGCCAGCCTCGAAATAGTCAGTTGCAGTTTAATCTGATAGCAGCTCAGGTACTCGAGTCTTAGCCGAGCAGTTTGCAATGGTTGAAAGCCTCGCCAAAGCAGTTGAAGCCGCTGACTAAAACTATTCCAGCTGCATCACTGCCTCATCATTGCCATCGGGAATTCAGGGAGTGGCTGGGAGCTCACGGAAGGATCAGGAAGGGAGCTTACTGAAGGATCAGGGACTCAGCTCACTGTTTAGGGAGGGAGCTCACTAAAGGATCAGCAGGGACTCAGCTCACTGTTTAGGGAGAGAGCTCACGGAAGGATCAGGGAGGGAGCTCACTGAAGGATCAGGGAGGGAGCTCACTGAAGGATCAGGGAGGGAGCTCACTGAAGGATCAGGGAGGGAGCTCACTGAAGGATCAGGGAGGGAGCTCACTGAAGGATCAGGGAGGGAGCTCACTGAAGGATCATGGGGGGAGCTCACTGAAGGATCAGGGAGGGAGCTCACTGAAGGATCAGGGAGGGAGCTCACTGAAGGATCATGGGGGAGCTCACAGAAGGATCAGGGAGGGAGCTCACTGAAGGATCATGGGGGGAGCTCACTGAAGGATCAGGGAGGGAGCTCACTGAAGGATCAGCAGGGACTCAGCTCACTGTTTAGGGAGAGAGCTCACTGAAGGATCAGGGAGGGAGCTCACTGAAGGATCAGGGAGGGAGCTCACTGAAGGATCAGGGAGGGAGCTCACTGAAGGATCAGGGAGGGAGCTCACTGAAGGATCAGGGAGGGAGCTCACTGAAGGATCAGGGAGGGAGCTCACTGAAGGATCAGGGAGGGAGCTCACTGAAGGATCAGGGAGGGAGCTCACTGAAGGATCAGGGGGGAGCTCACTGAAGGATCAGGGAGGGAGCTCACTGAAGGATCAGGGAGGGAGCTCACTGAAGGATCAGGGGGGAGCTCACTGAAGGATCATGGGGGGAGCTCACTGAAGGATCAGGGAGGGGATGGGAGCTCACTGAATCCCCACATAGCAAAACAAGTACCCGAACAATGAGTTAATCTCATAGCTAATCTACAAAATAGAAAATGAAAAGTACAAGCCGTCAATTTCTGAAACGTAAAATACTTCGGGATTGTCGATTCGTGGCTGATTCGTCTGTATTTGCTGAAATACCATTGTAGCTATAAAGAATAGAAACTGAAGCGGTCGGAAGCTGGCTGGGAGACAACAATGAGACAAAATATTCAAATAGTTGAGGCGCTGAATTGCGCAATCAATTCACTGAAGTATCTGGGAGGGAATGAAAAGTTGGGAGATGAAAAACTCGCTGGTTGATCCGAGGCGCCTCAGGGGGTGACAAATTGATGGGGAAAAAGTGACAACAATTAATAATAGCGATTTGAACAGAACAAATGATGATGATGAAGCACAGGCAATTGCGAACTGCAGCTGGGCGATAAACATTGAAAAGCTGCCAATCATGGGACTGTTGCAAACTGCTTGGCAGTGGCGAAGCCTTACCGTAGAAAATAAAATAACAAATGCCTAGGCTAAAGTAAAAGTGTGCCTGCTTGAGACAACGAAAACAAGTAAAAAAATTGGGGCTGGGGCTGGTGGGGCCATTGCACATCTTAGGTTCGGCGTGTAGCAACTGCTTACTATCCGCTTAGCAACTGCATAGCAACTGCGTGACCTTTATGTGACAACTGCATAGTAACTATGTAGAAACTATATTGCGACGGCAGAGCAACCCGCGTAGCAACCGCATAGAAACTACGTACCACCTGCGTAGCAACTGCATAGCAACTGCGTAGCAACTGGGTAGCAACTGCGTAGCAACTGCGTAGCAACTACATAGCAAGAGCGTAGCAACCGCATAGAAACTGCATAGCAACTGCATAGCAACTGCGTAGCAACTGGGTAGCAACTGCGTAGCAACTGCGTAGCAACTACATAGCAAGAGCGTAGCAACCGCATAGAAACTGCATAGCAACTGCATAGCAACTGCGTCAGTGTCTAACTAAGCTACGAACTTAATGAATAAGCAGGAGGCCGATTTTTGAGACAGTGTTGCAATGGGGGCTCGACAAACTATTATTGCACAACTAGCCCCTCAGGTGAGGACGACAAGGATTAAAGTGCTCACATTCGAACAGATGATAAAGTAATAGACATTAAAAAAGAGTTGACTTAAAAAATGTTGCGAAGCGCAAATGTTGGGATACCGACGTGAAAGTCTGGGTAGCTCGCAGGCTGGCCTGGGGAATCCCAGCGGGCCGCGGCTGTCAGCTTGGCTCGCTCAGATGGACTGAAACAGTCAGAGGGGCGGAGGGAGAGGCATTGCGACTACTGAGCTGCGGGCATGGGCTCTAATACAATTGCCAACCACAACTTTTAATGTAACAGGTGCAATGTAAATAAATGTAAAAACACCAATTCAGCACACTAACTGTTTTTTATAACTAAGCTGGTGTCCTCATGGCCATGTCTAGCCAGGTGTCTCAAGGTCATGTCTAACCAGGTGTCTCATGGTCATGTCTAACCAGGTGTCTCATGGTCATGTCTAACTAGGTGTCTCAAGGTGATGTCTAACTGGGTGTCTCATGGTCATGTCTAACCAGGTGTCTCAAGGTGATGTCTAACTGGGTGTCTCATGGTCATGTCTAACTGGGTGTCTCAAGGTGATGTCTAACTGGGTGTCTCATGGTCATGTCTAACCAGGTGTCTCATGGTCATGTCTAACCAGGTGTCTCATGGTCATGTCTAACCAGGTGTCTCAAGGTCATGTCTAACTAGGTGTCTCATGGTCATGTCTAACCAGGTGTCACATGGTCATGTCTAACCAGGTGTCTCATGGTCATGTCTAACCAGGTGTCTCAAGGTCATGTCTAACTAGGTGTCACATGGTCATGTCTAGCCAGGTGTCTCAAGGTCATGTCTAACCAGGTGTCTCAAGGTCATGTCTAACTGGGTGTCTCAAGGTCATGTCTAGCCAGGTGTCTCAAGGTCATGTCTAACTGGGTGTCACATGGTCATGTCTAACCAGGTGTCTCATGGTCATGTCTAACCAGGTGTCTCAAGGTCATGTCTAACTAGGTGTCTCAAGGTCATGTCTAACCAGGTGTCTCAAGGTCATGTCTAACTGGGTGTCTCAAGGTCATGTCTAGCCAGGTGTCTCAAGGTCATGTCTAACCAGGTGTCTCATGGTCATGCCTAACCAGGTGTCTCAAGGTCATGTCTAACCAGGTGTCTCAAGGTCATGTCTAGCCAGGTGTCTCAAGGTCATGTCTAACTGGGTGTCACATGGTCATGTCTAACCAGGTGTCTCATGGTCATGCTTAACCAGGTGTCTCAAGGTCATGTCTAACTGGGTGTCTCAAGGTCCTGTCTAACCAGGTGTCTCAAGGTCATGTCTAACTGGGTGTCTCAAGGTCATGTCTAGCCAGGTGTCTCAAGGTCATGTCTAACCAGGTGTCTCATGGTCATGTCTAACCAGGTGTCTCATGGTCATGTCTAACCAGGTGTCTCATGCTCATGTTTAACCAGCTTCAATGCACTTTGAGCAACATTAAAAACCCCAACGAGACCCAAGAGAACAATCACAAATTTCTATTAGCCAACAGAAAGAGCAACGGCAATAACGGACAACTGAGCACGGAGACCCCAACCATGAGCGGAGCAGCTCAGTGCCGCCTCTTCCAGCAGGAGCAGCCGGGCGGGGGCGAAGGCGTGCGCCTTGTAGGCCTTCTCGTCCAGCCAGGGGAAAATCCGAGACCCGGCAGGCTTCACTTCCGGTTCCGGCTGGGATGACGAAGCCGCCTTGTCGCCTTCGGGAGGAGCGGCGGCGGCGCCTTCTGGTGCGGCAACGGCAGCGGGCGGGCTGTCGGGCGGCTGCGGCCCGCCGCCGCCATCTGGCTGAATGCCAAGGCGACAATTTCAATGCGGCGGCTTTGAGTTGATGTAGGGTGTAGAGGATTCGAACTCAGGGCAGGCGAGAGGGATTACAGGGTGAGGAGATTTAGGCAAGCTCTCTGTGGACGCACATGAATAATCCGGCGCTTTCATAACTCTGATGAATTCTGTTGAGGTGAGCGCAAAAATGCTGTCGTGACGTTGGCCAGCTAAATGAGAACAATTTGCTATTTCTCTTAACATGTACTCGTAAGCTGCTCTCTAAGGAAAGCTTAGGACCGATCTTTAAGCTGACGATTAGCAAGAAATCAACTGAAGAATGTACTCAGACTCAAGTAATCAGACTCAAGCAAGTGCTTACACTCAAGTGTTCAGAACCGAGTACTCAGACTCAAGTACTCAGACTCAAGGACTCAGACTCAAGTGCTCAGACTAAAGTACTCAGACTCAAGTACTCAGACTCAAGTATTAAGACTCAAGTGCTCAGACTCAATTGTGGAACAGTATTTTCAGAATTTCCTACAGATAAAACAGCCAAGATTTCGTTAGTCGCCCTCCATCAGCGAGATTCCCCATAGCACCCGCCGCACCTGAAAGTACTCCTTGCTGAGGCTGGGGTCCGGCTTCATCGCTCGGTCGCCGGGCCGCCAGCCGGCAGGGCAGACCTCGCCGTGCTTGTCGGCGTGCTGGAAGGCCTGCACCAGGCGGAGCGTCTCGTCAACCGAGCGACCAACAGGCAGGTCGTTGATGGTCACCTGGCGGATCAGGCCGCGGTCGCTGATGATGAAGAGGCCGCGGTAGGCGACGCCCTCATCGGCTTTGAGGACGCCGTAAGCGCGGCTGACGGCCTGGGAGCGGTCGGCCAGCAGCGGCATGCTGACGCGGCCGAGGCCGCCGTCCTGGCGCGGCGTGTTGGTCCAGGCCAGGTGCACAAAGTGCGAGTCGGTGCTGCAGGCCAGCAGCTCGCAGTTGATCCTCCGGAACTCCTCGGCCCGGTCCGAGAAGGCCACGATCTCGGTCGGACACACGAAGGTGAAGTCGGCCGGGTAGAAAAAGAGCACAACGTACTTTCCCGAGTAGTCGCTCAGCCGGACGTCTCCAAAGCTCTGGTCAGGCAGGAGAGCCTTACAGGTGAAGCTCGGGGCAGCGGAGCCCGGCTGCAGCGACTGCTGCGGCTCCCCGCCCTGCAACGCGGAATTTCCAAAGTTCTGTTATAGATTTTGAATTCACTAGCTTGATAAAGGACAAAGAGCGGGATCGGTCATAAAACAAAGAGCGGGATCGGTCAGAGAACAAAGAGCGGGATTGGTCAGAGAACAAACTGCGGGATCGGTCAGAGAACAAAGAGCGGGATCGATCAGAGAACAAAGAGCGGGATTGGTCAGAGAACAAAGAGAGGGATCGATCAGAGAACAAAGAGCGGGATTGGTCAGAGAACAAAGAGCGGGATCGGTCAGAGAACAAAGAGCGGGATTGGTCAGAGAACAAAGAGCGGGATCGGTCAGAGAACAAAGAGCGGGATCGGTCAGAGAACAAAGAGCGGGATCGGTCAGAGAACAAAGAGCGGGATCGGTCAGAGAACAAAGAGCGGGATCGGTCAGAGAACAAAGAGCGGGATCGGTCAGAGAACAAAGAGCGGGATCAGTCAGAGAACAAAGAGCGGGATCGGTCAGAGAACAAAGACCGGACAGAGAAAACAATTGTGAAATGTGTCAGACTATATAGCCATGTGGTCTATGTCAATGAAGTTCGCAATTAGCAAAACAAAATCACAAGTTAGGTCAGGCCTCTAGTAAACACGGTAAAAGTCCATATAGCCGCTATCCTGAACTGCTCTAAAATGAGTTTAATGAATCGGCAATCCTGCACTGATTTAAACTGCAACTCCTTTATCAGTCTCGCACAGAAGCTAAGGCGCTGACATTGGCTGATTTAGCGCCAAAAGGCATAATAAAAGCCTTTTGAATGGTAGATAAGATTTTCTCTCTCCCGAAAAATTTGCCTCGATAATAATTCGAAACAGATATTGCCATAAATTACGCTAAATTTTGGTCAGATCTGAAGGCCAGATACGGTGAGAACCTGTATCTGCTCCAGGCGATACGGTCGGATCTAGAAGAGGGAATCAGGTCTTAAGAGGATAAGAGGATAAGGTCTAGAAGATATACCGGTAGAGCCAGATCTATAAGAGGGAATCAGATCTAGAAGACGGGATCAGATCTAGAAGATGGGATCAGATCTAGAAGAGGGGATCAGATCTAGAAGACGGGATCAGATCTAGAAGAGGGGATCAGATCTAGAAGAGGGGATCAGATCTAGAAGATGGGATCAGATCTAGAAGACGGGATCGGATCTAGAAGACGGGATCAGATCTAGAAGAGGGGATCAGATCTAGAAGAGGGGATCAGATCTAGAAGAGGGGATCAGATCTAGAAGATGGGATCAGATCTAGAAGACGGGATCAGATCTAGAAGACGGGGTCAGATCTAGAAGAGGGGATCAGATCTAGAAGAGGGGATCAGATCTAGAAGATGGGATCAGATCTAGAAGACGGGATCGGATCTAGAAGACGGGATCAGATCTAGAAGAGGGGATCAGATCTAGAAGAGGGGATCAGATCTAGAAAAGGGGATCAGATCTAGAAAAGGGGATCAGATCTAGAAGACGGGATCAGAACTAGATGAGAGGATCAGATCTAGAAGACGGGATCGGATCTAGAAAAAGGGATCAAATCTAAAAGAGGTTATATCCAGAAGACGGGATCGGATCTAGAAGAGGGGATCAGATCTAGAAGAGGGGATCAGATCTAGAAGACGGGATCAGATCTAGAAGAGGGGATCAGATCTAGAAGAGGGGATCGGATCTAGAAGAGGGGATCAGATCTAGAAGACGGGATCAGATCTAGAAGACGGGATCAGATCTAGAAGACGGGATCAGATCCAGAAGACGGGATCGGATCTAGAAGAGGGGATCGGATCTAGAAGACGGGATCAGATCTAGAAGACGGGATCAGATCTAGAAGACGGGATCGGATCTAGAAGACGGGATCAGATCTAGAAGACGGGATCGGATCTAGAAGAGGGAATCAGATCTAGAAGACGGGATCAGATCTAGAAGACGGGATCAGATCTAGAAGACGGGATCAGATCCAGAAGACGGGATCGGATCTAGAAGAGGGGATCGGATCTAGAAGACGGGATCAGATCTAGAAGACGGGATCAGATCTAGAAGACGGGATCGGATCTAGAAGACGGGATCAGATCTAGAAGACGGGATCAGATCTAGAAGACGGGATCAGATCTAGAAGACGGGATCAGATCTAGAAGACGGGATCAGATCTAGAAGACGGGATCAGATCTAGAAGAGGGGATCAGATCTAGAAGACGGGATCAGATCTAAAAACAGGGAATCGGATCGAAACAGTGTTAGATCAGAAAATTTCTTAGTCTTAGATAAAAGACCAAACAGATGGAGATGGCTAGGCCTTGACGAAGGCCAGCTTACTTTTTAAATTAGAGTAATTGATTGAAAGCACAAAAGATTCCAGTTAGAGTTATAGAGTAAATGCAGAACAGAATATAAATTTTAAGTGAGAAGCAGAACCGATCTTTGATACGAGATGTCCCTTAGACAAGTTCGTGCAGCCCCCTCCCCTCCCCCCGGCCAAGCAGACACTTAGGCGGCAAAGGACAAAAGGGCTCCTGTCCCGCCAACTTGCTGCTTCACTTGATACAAACTCTCCCAGCAACACTGGATTAAAACAGCAGATGCAAACAAAACTCAACGCTTGGCAAAAAGGCAGAGGAAAAAATAATTCAAGCCTGCCGAGTCACGCGCGCCCGATAATCCCCCCGCCCTAGCCGGGGCGCCGAGTCTGAGCAGCAGGTTGGGGAGGCCGGGGAACTGGTGGGAGGAAATTAGATTCAGCAGCTGCTCCGGCAGTTGCGCTGCAGGCTGCGCGTGCAGGAGATAAAAAAAGCAGAAAAAGTGCCGCCGCCGCCGCCGCAGGACCAGCGCTTAAGCGGAACCGAGCTGCTCCCTCCTCATCCCCACTCTCTCCCTAAGGCTTGCCGCACTTACGACAGGCTGGTCGGCCATTTTGCCGACTTTAGCAGCGCCGGGCCCCGCCGCCTCGTGCTCGGCGATGGGCGGCAGGGAGCGCTTTCGGGTTTCACCTCGGGGCATGCCGCTGCTGCTGCTGCTGCAATAGGGGGAGCAGAGTAGTGAGTTTGGGACCCCACTTCATCAGTTCTGAATGCCCTAACCGATCCCGCAGTGCGCGCATCGATAAACACAGCTAAAATCTAAAGAGGATCCTGGGCCACGCTAACCGATACCTTGACAGGTAATTTATTTAGCCAATTAGGCAAATCCGCAGCCTCACTGCGCAGCTTATGCTAATTAGATTATATAATTTATAAGGCACTTCATCAATTCGCAGTTTCCGCTATACTAAAAGCTCAGCGTGCACTTTTGGTGACGGCAAAAAACACAAATGACGGCGGTGGGCAACAAAAATTAACTGCCAATGAACAACACATAAAGAACAATTTTTTTAACAATAGCTAAATAATGACAGACAACAGTAATAATTCAACAGTAATGAACAAGCTACACAATTAGATGGGAGTAGTCTATATCTTCCAGTAAACTAGGCAAATCCGCTAGATTGCTTCAAGAACCTAGGACTCAGACTAAGACCGGAGATTAGCTGGAAAATCTAAAGAGGATGCTAAGAGCATTTATAACCAGGCCTATCTGTGAGCTCCAATGAATTTGCGGTCAGTGACGGAGGTGGCTCTACAATAAAATTTGCTCAGCCAACTGCGCTAAAAATTACTCTGGCTGCCAAGAATTGCAGGATTTTTTGCCAAAAACGACAAGACTCGAGCAATTCTTAAGTTTAGAATCTTGTCCTACATCAATGCCCCTTTTCTTTGAGCCGTTATCCAAATAATAAAAATCAGACTTGAACGGTGTGTAGAATACCTGTATACCCTTAAATCTGCTCGGGCAGTTTCTGAGCTTCTCAAACTGTGCAAGCATGAGGGCGCGGGACTTACAGGCGATGAAAAATGGCTGGACATTGAAAGGCCTCGACGCCAGAAGCTGCAAGAGCCGCAGCGCATGCCCGTGCTGCATCATTAGCCTGCATGAACAGGTGACCTCAGGGCGACAGGAAAATGCTGCCGTATAATTACCGGGCAGATGTTATCAGAGATAAGTAGACTAGCATGCAGACTATTTTAAGCAAAGGCAGGTGACACTACCAGATGCTTATATCTGATAGGTAAAGCTGGGAAAGAAGGAATCAAGATTAATCAAGATTCTAGAAGCAAAAAAGCGAAGCAGACAGTGCAGGCAAGTCGTAGGACTGAAATAAATTTTCAGAGCAGCTGTGCTGTCCAAAAACAACCAGAGATCCGGTGCAGGAAAGCCTCGTCTTTCCTTCCCATCGAAAGGGACGAACAACCGTTAAGCCCCTTTCCCGAGTAGAGCCGCACACAGTTGCACTTCATTCTCCCACATCCATACCCGCGTATACTTAGGTCTGCATGCCTTGCCATAGATGCATAGAAGGGAGAGATGCAGCACTGCAGCTACATGACCGGCCAATTTAGCAAGCCTAATAATCAATTACTGGCCCTAAAAGTCTGCCACACAAGATTCAATTTGCATGGCCCGCTCCGCCTCCTTTCCCACTCAACAGTCAATTTGCATTGAATGCAAAGCGCAATGCGCTGCTACGACTTGCAATTAGGCGGCACAGCGGACTCGCACAGGCCAGTCGTCGGATTAAGAAAGGAAAAAGATTAGTGAAGGATTTTCTCATCGATAATTAAGCGATACTCTACAGAACTGCTCTTTCGAGAAAAGGTTTTAACCCTAGCAGGCCATGCCAGAGACTGTGAGTGACAGGGAATATATAGGCTTTAACCCCTGCTGATACGCATCAGAGGACGGGAACCCCGGCCTGACTTAAAAAATTCAACATCAAAAGAAGACGAGAGAATAACAAGCGACAGACCGAGCCAGTAACACGCTTGGTGGCAAGGGAGGGGGTAAAGAGACTAGAGCCATGCTGCAGGAAGAGCTGCCAGGTCAGGCAGGCTGAACTCTTTTTCAATCAGGGGCCAACCGGTAGGGCCTTGGATCCCCATCCTGCAGCAGCTGCACCGGACACAGCTGACTGGTCGACTGAGCAGCAAGAGAATGAAGTGGGAGGGCCCGGGCGGCCCATCCGGTGCGGAAATGGGAAGTCCGAATTAAAAACACACAGCCAATCTCACTAGCGGGAGATGGATGAAAGATAGGAAACTTTTGCGGAGCGAGGATGGGAAAAGGTAACATTGATCACGTGAGCGAATCAACCCTTCATCTCCGGTGTGGAAGATTTAAAAATAAGTAGCGATGAAGGCAAAGCTAGGAAAACACGAACACAGCAAAGCAATCACTGCAGATTATGGCTCCAAAAACCTGTGCTCAATAGCAGCTACTCAGCCCCGCTAGCTCTCTCGATGGCACGTGATCACGCGATTTAAACACTGCTGCAGCTTAAATAGTGGCTAATAAACTAGCCAAGCCAAAAGTTAGGCATGGTCAGTGGGTCGGTCAGAAGAACGTACTGGCTCCTAATCAGGAAAAAGACTGAGCAGACTGTATATTCCTAGAGATAGTGCTATAAAGGCGCTAAGCAACGCATAATCCAGTGAGAGCGCAAGACTATTCTCAATAGCCAAAGCATTGGAGGAGTCTCGAAAGAACACAAGGATCTGAGTTTGTTCCGGAGTGCACGCGATGATGAGGCAAAGGAGCCAGCAAGCTGCGTGGCATTAGCAATCCAGTAGGATTTGATTCGAACAGCACGCCCAGGGGATCCGAGCTCTCACTATTTCTTTTCTTTCTCCTGCCGGCCTGCTCGATACGCTATCGGAGTAAATGGACTCGGGAGCGAAGGGAGCTGAAACTGCCTTCTTAACAGAGCCATGCCTTCCCACTCCGGGGATTACTTCTGCAGCTTGCAGCGCCAGGGAACGTGCGTCATAAGTTGATGAAAAGGCAGACAAAAAATCAGAAGTTTCGCTGACATAATAGTTGCCCCAAGTCTATGAGGGTCGCTTTCATAAGACCGAAATTTCACAAAGCCGAAAAGCACTACCCTTCACAAGACCGAAACTTCATAAAACCGAAATTTCACAACGCCGAAAACGCTGTGAAGATTCGCTTTTTAGTCCCAGGCTTGAATGGAATTGGCTGCCCGAGCCTTACACAAGCCATAACTGAATGGATTATTGAAGCCAGCTTCTGCTGCAGAAATATCGAGACACGCAACACCACTTCTAACCTGAAGCAGAGATAGAAGGCCCGACAGACGGTCCCAATGCGGCACCAGCTGCGCGCAGATGGCGAGGCAGTCCTCGAGCGACGGCTTCGGTGCCGCTGTCGGAGGGGGCGGCGAAGCGATCCTGGACTGGTGGCAATCCTCTTCACTATCGCAATCTCCCACGGCATCATCCACGCCCGAAGCCAGCTCAGCGTCCGCCTCGGAGGCGCCAGCTGCCCCATTCTCTTCCTTTTCATCCTCTTCTTCATTATCGTCGCTAAGTCGGCGACGCTGGACCGGGCAGGCGCTCGCCACCGGACAGGGAATGACGAAGGAGCAATCGGGCCGTTCCAACAGGCTGACCGGGTGCAGATGGCCCGTGATCGGGTGCTGCTGCTGCTGGCGCCTGTGGTGGTGCTGGTGCTGGTGCGGCAGCGGCGAGTGGACGCCGGGCGAGAAGGTGACGTGGCGGGCGCGCTCGGCGCTAGAGTCGCGCGATCCGGCGGCTGCTGCAGCGGCGTCAGTGTTGGGCGCCTCAGACGGGGGCGGAGAAGTCATGAAGGCGGCGGGATGGCGGACAGGCAAACTAGCAAGAAGCGGCACGGAAGTCTCAGCACTTCAGCTGAACTCGGCTGGCGTATTTAAGCGGAGGGGGGTGAGGAAAAGTGGTGCAGGAAAAGCAGAGCGAAGCCGGCCGCCAATTGGAGGACAGGGGAACTCTGAGGTGGGGGATACGAAAGGAGTGCCAGAGCGAGTCAAGGCGACGCATTGGCAGTGCCAGCAGTTGCAGAAGTTCCCTAGGGATCGCTGATTCCCTAGATGCGAAAGCAGCAAAGACGAAAAGCCTATTCGGACACGGAGAAGGCATCGATCAGGCGTAGCGGGAGGAGTTGCAAACCGGCCTCACTCTTGCAAGTCATGCCAGAGTGCATTCGTTCCTCTGTGCTCAAGACATTAATGATAGCCTGAGAACAGGTTGCGATCGCTTCCTCATACCTGCCAGGGCTTGTGGCACACCGTGAGCTAAGAGGAGCCCATGAAACGCGTGTAGTTGGCTTTGCTTAAAAAATAATGATGACCAGCCGCTGCTCCTAGTGAGTGAAGAAGCACAGCCAAAGCAAGGCACTCAAACCTAAGCAAATGGCAGTGAATTTTTTGTCAGGGAGCGAAAGTAGATATTTTGCAATCTTGATAGTTTATCTGAGAAATTATCTGAGAAATTACTGAGCTGATCTCTATTAATACATCTGAAGCAATGAAAACTCCAATTCTGTATTCCCTTAAACACTTGAGGGGATAAAGTTTTTTTATGGAAATATATCCTATGAATCATATCAGTCGAAGTCAGCACAAGTGCTTTGTGGTATCTTTTATTGATTTTAATCAGATTTGTGCTACTATTTATATAATAAATTATATTATTAATTATTAATTATTATATCACAAAGTTAAGTAATGGAAAGGTATTTATAAATTAAAAAATATAGAAAATAAAAACTATAAATGCTGACAAGATTAATTTAATCCTAAAACTAAAATTGACTTAAATCACATGTGATCAACCTGAAAATTGGTTGCATTTGAGTATAAGCAATTCAGAAAATTTTAAAATACAATATTAAATTAAATTACAATGTTACTAAAACAGTATATACTACTTAAGCTCAAACATTTAAAGCATCTCAATTCTCAATTAGAATATTCTATCAGCTATAAAAAAAGAAAAAACTTAGTTGCATTAGGGCAGATCCAGGAAATAAATAAACTAATAAATAACTAATACTTAGTAGACAACTTAAATGGCTTAGAGCCTAGTGCTAATCAAATCATAGATTATATAAGAGTAGTTAATTATTTACCTGGACTTAACTTAAACCTTAATATATTTATATATGTAGTAGCGGTACCTTATTTCTAGGAATTATTGTTTTTGAACTAGCGCGAAAATTAATATTCTTTTGTTATAATACGCGAAATATTCTCAAGTTGTAAGAGTTTGTTTTAAATATACGCGATTGATTAGTATAAATAGGAGAGAGCCGAAGGGATGGAAGTATAACTCGTTCGATAGCTATAAGCTCAAAACGTTGTTCAATACTTATTCTCAGATCATTGCTTATTTTAAAGAGGTATTGAGAGTTGGGAATCAGGGATTCATGCAAAGAAAGTACTAAGAGTGATCGCTGTGACCCTCTAATCTCGGTAACGCCCAGACTGGAAAGAGAAAGTACATATACCAGTAAGACCGCTCAGGCCATATACTAAGAATGCTACCAGACTAATATACTAAGAACGCTACCAGACTATACTAAGAACGCTACCAGATTAATACATAAGACGCTACCAGTATATTTAAATTAAATTCTAAGAAACAGTTAGAGATACCAAAGGCAGAATTTAGTATCAGCAGAGGAAAATTGAAAACCTAGCACAACTTTGGTATCAGCGGCTGAGATTTCCAGAACAGAGGAATCAGCCCTGTGACAACTTTGGTGGCAATAGTGGGATAGTTGGAGGACAGAAGTAAGCCCTACAACATATATTACTACTATTAGTAATAAAGAGTATATATACACATCTTAAAAAGGACACTAGCTTATAAAGCAGTGATAAATTTGTTAGAATAAATACTTTGATAACATTTGTAGATTTAATGTTTATTGAAATCATCATAGCTTGCAATATTATATTATGTAACTAATATATAAAAATGGCAAATTAATATAAATGCTAGGCCTACTTTATCAATTAAAAATCATTTTTTAGAATTTGATAAAGAAATAAAAAAGCTTTTAGCTAGCAAAGGTATATACTGCATATAAGCAAACCCTAAAACTTAAAAATCAATTAAGGTAAAATTTCTTAAAAGTTTAAATATAAGTCACACTTATTTAAAGAATAATTAAAACAATGCTAAGCTTCTGTTTAAAAATTTGGACTTTTCTAGATTTATACCATATTATATTATATGCCAAAGGAATAAAAAACATAGGCATATAAAGTTTATACACAAAAACATGAAAAGGGAAAAATATTTTAATGTAAAAAAACATTTTAACAAATACAACATATGAAAAGGCAATAAGACAGTAGCATTTTATTGAACCATATTTCTTTAACTTGAATTTGGGCAATGTAACAAAATATTTTTAGTTTTAATGCTAAAACTTTGATATATAACTTTGACATATTTATTATATATACAATATACTCATTACACTAAAAATGAGTTGTCTTTATCTAGGTATCTAAAAAATAAGGCAAAGAAGCAAAATTGAAAAGGCAAAATAAAGTAAAAAGCATAATGAAAAGAATACACTAAGTTACAAAGAATTAAACAAGTTGTATAAAAGATTAGAGATTCAAGTAAGTTGCAAAATGAGTATTTTTGTTCAAAACTATTCTAAGTTGCACTGCTAATGTAATTTTAAAAATTATACAAACATGAAGATTTAGGCATTTTTTGTCTTATGATCCACTATTTTATTATCCAATCCTTATTAAAAAATGAAAAGGGGGTAATATAGTATATCAAAAGATATAATATACTAATTCTATTTTGCAGATATATGAAAGGAGATATAGCAAAAGGGAGTATCTAGCTTTGGGAAGTCCAACATAATGGATTTGATTGATATAAGAAAAGTAATAATAGAGTAGTATATACAGGGTATTGTCTACCTTTTCATGTTGGTTGTAAAAGAAGAATGAAGATTATTTATGAGTTTATAAATCTTTACAATAGCTAGCAGGTCTTTTTTAGTTTTGCTTTCATTTATAGCATAGCCTAAGCTGTAGAAATGCCCTGTGCTCAATTGGCTTTGTCTAAAATACTTTTTTTCTGATATTTAGTATAACAGCATATTCAACTACATAGTGTAATATTTTATTTCCTGAATATTTGACAAAAAGTTTGCATTTTCTTGGGTATACTTGTTTGGTACAAACTTGGTTTTAAGCTTTAGCAGGATTTCTAGGTATTTTTCTTCTAAAAGTACTTGGGAAGTAGTTTTTTATATCAGGCCTAAAAATATTCTTATACATAAAGCAATTTTTGTAATGCCTAACTTTTATGTAGTTTTCTATTTTTTGAAATGTTTGTGCTCCCAAGAGATATATACTTGTTTTGTTATTATTGCTTTGTTTTTTATAATTGTCTCCAGGGTTTAATGTTTGTATATGCAAGTGAGATAAACCATATATGCCCTATTGGAATAAATGTTAAAAACCCGCGGACGCGCGCTTTAGAAAAGAGTCAAACTATTTTACCGCGCTTTAGGATTATTAGAGATGTTCCGGAAGATCTGCAGTTTCGTCGAAATCAAAATTTGCTAACTTTCCTAAATCAAAATTGAAATTTCCCAAAATCATAATTCAGAAAAACAAAGTTTAGTATGATCAACACTCACTTTTTTACTTTCAATTTACTGCTTAAGCAAAAAGTAATACATGTATATGTAGTAGAAAGTAGTTTATTTTTAGCGACTTTTTAGACACTACCAAAATTTTCACTTCTAAATTTTATTTCGAAATTGAAATTTGCTCCCTAAAAAATTTCAAATTTTGGAAAATTGAAATTGAATTTTCGGAACATCTCTAAGCTTAATAAATTACGAGTGTATAAGCCCCTGCAACAGAGGTATTATACCCATTTCCATGTATATGTATTTGCTAGAGCAGCAGCCAGTAAGAAAGGGCAGCGTGCGCAGGCGCTGCGCCTGTGCGTGCGCTGCGCTTTAGAAAAATTTCAAAAGTGCGCCGGACACCATCCGCGGTTTTACAACTTTTTCCTATAGGGCATATATGCGCAACCTTGGGAATCACTTGGCCATTTCTATTGGCAACAAACAGGTTGCGCCCAAGCATAAGATAAACCTAGGTTTTGTAGTTTTTTAAGGAGGTTCACTTTCTAAGGGTTGTTTGGGCCTTACTTTCCAGGGGTTGTATAAAATTAAAATATTTTTATTTTAAAATATATTTCTTATATATATAAGAAATATAATATAAGAAATATATAAGAAAAAATTCAAGATGGTAAGTGAGATAAGTGTTAAATTGAGTTTTGCAAGTATAAAAGAGTTGCAAGTGATTTTAGATAAGTAAAGAAGGTATTTATGGAAATTTTAGAATTTTGTCAATGGTTTTGAGATAAATATAGGTTGCTAAAGGTCCCTAGATTTCATAACCATACGTTATAACTTATATGACCCAAGAATTAAATAGTCTACTGATAAGCATGATGTCTAGTGTGGACTGTGGTATCTTTGACTTTATGTAATAGTTAAAACATTGTAGAATTATTATCCTTATTTGATCTGATGGGCAATGTATCTTTTAGAGTTATTACTGGGTTTGAAGATGATACATCTAGGTATTTGAATTCATTGATTTACTTTTTTAATCTGTTGCTTTTATAGAAGATATTAGGATTGTTATGCATTTGCTTGTTCTTTCCCTTATAGGCTAAAAAGCAATATAGAAGTAATATAATTAGAAATAGAAGTTATATAATATAGAAGTAATATAAACTAAAAAGAAAAGGAAAAAAGTTTTTATAAATATATCTAGCTTTTTGCCTTTATTACAATAAAAAACTATATTATCTTTTTCATTAAAGAGACAAATAAATATAAAAAGAACTAGGCCTAAAAGTAATACTTACAAAAATTAAAGGCTCCTATATTTTTAAAATTAAACAAAAATGATTTTTTAATTACTTTATCATTAGACCTATAAGATAAAAACCCAATATTTTATATCTTAGCCTAACCTTTCAAACTATATTAGATTTTTTATCAATAAATAAAATAGGCTTTAAAAAGCTACAAAATGACCATATTGGACTTAGAAATTAGTTAAATAAAATTGTTATATTATATTAGTTAAAATATTAGTAAAAAGTCAAGTTTTTCCTACTTTTATTTTATATTAGTTTTAATTTAATATTAGCTTTTATTTTTATGTTTATTTTATAGTATATTGACATTGTATTGTAGGCTCCTTAGTCCCTATCCTATTTCTAGCCATGTATATATTTTAATCTGGTATATTAGGCCTATGTGTTAAATGTGTACAAAGTTTGCAGTAGAGATCAATTAAATTTTTAGTTTAGCCTTAGGAGACAACTGTCTCTAAGAGTGCATTTTTATCAAACAAAGCACTAGGCCTACTAAGCCTAGTAAAGTGAGTAGTGCTATTAGCTAGTAGGCCTAGGCAATTTATTAGGCCTAAGCCTAGGCCTAAGGCTATATATTCCTAAATTACTTATCTTAATTTTTGGCTTTGCCTTTGCCAAAGGCTTTAGCATTGGCCTAAAATTAAAATAGAATATCTTGATTTTTTAGTATAATATTTATGTAGGCTTATGGTTTTGTATGACCTTTTACACTTTGTCCAACTCAGAATATTCCGACCATTATTCCAGCTCGTAATGCGGTTATTCTAGAAATAGTCTAAGTATCATCCAATCATTGCAATGTATTTAATAATCAGTCAAAATAAGAGTCGGAATGATATTTAGACTTGCAATGTATTTAATAATCAGTCGGAATAACGGTTGGGATATTCCGAGTTGGACAAAGTTTACAAGATGCTAGAGGCATTTCATTTTCAATTAGGTCTTATTAGATTTAATTTTTGATAAGCAACCTGACAAAAGCGAAACCCTGACAATAATACTATTTAAATATATATGCAAAAATAGTTACAATCATTTAATGTAAATGATCTTAGCTATAATATAAACTATGTATTAGAAATCATGTGTTATTGTAGTGTAAGCCGACACGAACGTCAGTTCTAATATAAAATCTTCCGATTCCCAGCCAAATTTTTGAAGAACTTAAACTTTCGAAGAAATAAAAATTCACTCGTTTACGAGTGAAGGCTTTTCACGAAGATCGGTTCTAGAACCAGAATAATTCCGATTCCAGAACCAGAACACGGTTCTGGAACCGATTCTGAAAATGGAACTATGAAAAGCTTCGAACCGATTCTAGTTCTGGAATCGGTAATAAAGCCAAGTGGAGGCTGCTGGATGTTCACGACGGTAGATTTCAAAACTTGAAAGTGTCGAATATATAGGCGCGCTTTTCTACGCTTTTGTCTGCTTATTCCATTTACTGTACATTGGGTCTTATTTCCCCTTGTCTGTTTTACGCCGGGTGGCAGATCAGCCCGAGATGCTGATGTCTGAAAAGCTACAGCCAGCACAGTTTACCGCCCGATGTATTCGGCTGCGGTTCGCGCTAGGCTTGCACTTGAGTAAACCGGCTTTAGTGCCCAAGTACGCTCTTTCTGTGCACCCCAGCCGCGTATGTACGCTCTGTCTCGTTTTGGTTGGGTGGCGCCCACCGCTCCACCGGTGAGAGGAGGCCGCCTATTTTATTCCAGCAAACGCGCTGCTGAGCAGGCAGTTTTTATTATTTACTTCAGTTTTCCAATCTCGTATGTAGCCAAGGTGAAATAGTGGCACTTTAATTGTGCTGCCCCATTCGTGATCTACTCGTAATTTTAAATTCCTCCCACAGTGATGAATCTTCAATCAGGTCTTGAACCTCAAAACCTTACCTGCACGTCAATGCCACGGTAAAAAAATTGCCAAATTTTTCCTGCTTCTTCTTTTTCTGCCGTGGTTTTCATGGTAAGAAAAACAATTGCATTGAAAGGGGTTGAAAGCTAATTAGTGAGACTGAAAATTGTTGAGAATCTACTAGCAGCGGCTAGAGCTGGCCCTTCAATTGAAGATGCGATATGCACACAGTTTGTTGAAAATTGTAAGAAATCTTCGACTTAATTGGCTTTTGCAGCGGTTAATTGTATGACGACTGGTCAGACTTGTGATGACGCCCGATTAGTGCGCCAGCAAGCCGCCGCGAGGCGAACACCCATTTAGCACCTTTTTAACTGATTTCTTCTTTCATGTCTAGAGCCTCTTCCTGGCTAACCAGAATCCATAATTTGTCTGTTCCCGACTGCTTGGTAAGCAGTGCTTACCATAGATAATTTCTGGCATAGCATGTCACTTCCATTCCTGCCGGCTAGGCTTACTGATCCAGCTTGGCTCAAACTGACGTGCTAGATGGGAAGGAAATGAACAGCACTACTGATTTAGCCAATAAAACAGTTTCACTTGCTGCCTGCTTGGTATGCGCTGCTTACCTTAGAAATCTGTGCTCAGACAGCAAGTTCCCTTTGTAGTAAAATAGCTTTCTTACAGTAACACTCTTACCAACTTGTTTGTTAGCCTTTTCTCGCTAAATTTGACACAGTATTTACTCACTGATATCCTAAAGTACGTGGCTTCTGCCTCTGAGATCGACTACATGACCTCTGATAGTGAAGCAAGCCTCGACTCCTACTTAACAATAGACGAGGAGCCTGGCGAGGAGGTTGGCGAAGAAGCACTGGATGGCAATCCTCCAACCATAGAAGGGCCTGACGGCGAGGAAGAACAGGAGTTTGCAGATGGCGATGCTGCTGTAGTTGAGAATGTTTGGCGACTTGTCGAGCCTGGGTCCGATGAAGGGACAGAATGTTTTGAATTTACCGGAACTGCTGGCCTAAATCCGAACTTTTTAATTCCTGAGGATGTTGAGAAGGATAAGTCTTTATTTTTACAAATGTTTCTTTCTGAAGAGCTTTTCCAATGCCTCGCTGAATGGACAAACGCCAAGGTGGCCACCATGCTGATGGAGCTGGATCCTGAGACGGATGTCCTTCCGTCCATTGTATCTAGCTGGCGGGACTGCACCGCAAGCGAGCTGAAAAAGCTAGTCGGCATGCACCTGTACATGGGCCTGAACAAAAAGTCCGAGCTACATGACTACTGGAGCACAGACGATGCACAGCGGTGGAGTGGACACGCTGGACGGCACCCCTGCAGCCCTATGATGCCAGCAGAAAGACAACAAAATGGTTCCACAAGCTGGGTTTGCATATGTGCCTTTAAATGGTGCGCAACGCTTGGGTTCTGTACTGCAAGTGTGGTGGCCAGAATACTTTTATCAGATATCTCGAAGCCAGCATCCGTGATTTGGTAGAGCGAACTGGAAATGGCAGGAAGCGACCGGCTTCCATGCTGCAAACAGTTGCAGTCCCTGAGCAGCATTTTCCGGAGAAAATCCCAGGTCGTCCTACCCAGCCCAGACCTACGAAAAGGTGCAGAATGTGCTACAGTTCTGCCAGTTCCCGGCGCACAGTTTATTTCTGCAGCCGATGTCCAGGATGCCCGGGACTTTGTTTGTTAGATTGCTTTCAACGCTGGCATTCGCAGCGTTGAAGTACGAGCATCGGCAGAATGGACTCACTTTCCGCTAAAACTAAAGTTTTCATCCATTCTGTTTACTGTTTTTGCCTTTTGTCTTTAGCTCAAATTAGTTCACAACTCTTGATAATTTATATTAGTTTCACTAGTTATAGTTTCTGTAGTGCACGAGCCGTACGTTCTGTATGCGCAGTAAGTTTGATCAGCCAGAATATTATCAGGTTTTTCATTCTCGTTTTTGTTGTTTAACTCTGTTATTAGTAAATTTGATTTCAAACTTTAATGAAGCCTCTTCGAACAAAAGTTGTGTTTTTGAACCAAAGCACTAAGGAACGTTACTGACGAAACAATTAAGAATGTAGAATGCAACGCCTATAATTGTCAGAAAACAAGAAAACCTAGAATACTCATGGTAAGCAGTGCTTACCTTATCCGGCAAGAACGGATACTACCAATTTAGCCATGGAATTTGATTTACTCTGGCCGGCAGAAAGTTGAGTTGGGCCATCAGTCTTCTCGTGGCTAGAGGAAAATGCTGCTAGCCGCTGGTAATGATTGGCTTTATATCACAGCAGCGATCTGGTTTGCTGATCGCGTACTTTGTTGCATAGGAACTTCTGATCATACATTTGCCAGACTAGTAGTAGTATATAGTGTTAGAAGTGTGTAGTTGTATTCATGACGTTAAATGACATTTGAAAATTTAAATAGAATTTGGAACCTTAATTTGTAATATAAAATGATTCTTCTAAGGGTAGCGCTACAAAGCGCGAGTTTAGCGCAAACAGCAGGAAACTCTGTGTGTGACTTGAACACAGATAGATTGTTACGGCTAAAGCAAGTTCAAGAAGTCAAAGACTACTAGATAGTGCATCAAAATTATACTACTCTTTTAGTAGTGTCTCCTGCGCGTGGGTTAAATATTGAGCGCGCATGATGGCGCACACTGCACAAGAGCTGGGTGGATTGAGGCGGTCAAACGGAAGCCCTGCCCTTGAAAAACGTCCCGGACGCAGAAATGCAGGAGTAAATCTACGTTCAGGTTGATGAAAATCCCAATCCTATGCTGAAGCAACCAAACTCCCTCTTGCACCAGCATTATCTTATCCAGAAGCCACACTCAGGGACAAGACCGTCGCTGTAAACTTAAAGTAGCTCTCTTCACCACTAAGGGTGTTTTTAACTGTCCAGCATTTTGGATGCCCCGCAATAGATGACTTTCAGGTCTTTCGACCATTAGACAAGTTGCAACTATCTAAAATGCAACGTCTGTTTAAAAAGGTACTTGAATTTGATGTAGTTAATTGAATTTCTGGACGTCAACGTTGCTGGTCGCATTCGATTGGTGCAATTCAAGTCTTAGTACATGTACTACATATCAAATCTGTTCCCCCCGTTGGGGAGGCAACAAAGAAAATAATGGAAGCTTTTCAATAAACTACATGTAGGCTTTGCCATTGTTAACAGTCACTATTCTCAATTTCTTATGGAAAATGATGTTAAAAGCAGCATCCACCCTGACAGCAAGCTATCTAACCTAGATAAGGTGTCTGATCACCATGAGCTTTGGATCAAAGCATCTGAGCTGCCCCGACGAGCCACAGCATTTCAACAATCCCCCATGAGCCTTGACATCTCAGAATTTTTCCACATAATTTTTGACAACTCAGCAATATATCCCCCCCCCATGAATCTTGACATTAGAATAGAATCTCAGAGATGTAAATTCAGATATTTCAAAGATCAGAGATTCTGGAATTTCATTTCAGAGATTCCCCCTGCTGAGCCACAGAACTTTAACAATATCCCTCATGACCTATGCATCTCAACAACAACAATTCCCCCATGAGCCTAGACATCTGAATAATTCCCCATGAGTCTAGACATCTGAATAATTCCCCATGAGCCTAGACATCTGAATAATTCCCCATGAGCCTAGACATCTGAATAATTCCCCATGAGCCTAGACATCTGAATAATTCCCCATGAGCCTAGACATCTGAATAATTCCCCATGAGCCTAGACATCTGAATAATTCCCCATGAGCCTAGACATCTGAATAATTCCCCATGAGCCTAGACATATTAACAACCCCCCATGAATTTTTAATGGTCGACAGGACGATTGACTATGTATTACTCATAATTCCAATGAATTAGTAACGAATGTAGCGAGTGGGATGCGTAATTAAAGACCAGTTTGAGTAGTACATAAGCAATGGCTTGTTTAGATGCAAGAAAGCAATTCCCCGAGTTACATGAGAATGCATACCGGTATGACATGTGTAAAATATTGGGTTTTCTGTACAATACCAGCGTAATGGGCTAGTTACATGTAGGTCAAATATTGAATACCGATTGGTACTTTGGTAAAAGTGACTGCAAAGTGCAAATAATAATCATTATTGTTGCAGAAAGAGCTTAGCTTTTGTTAGTTTTTCTACTAGCTAAGGTGGTTAATCTTTCAAGACAAAGTTCAACAATATCGATGTGTTCTTTTCATGCATTGTGATATAAAGTACACGTATAGTTATGGATATAGTTATTGGTATGACTAACCATTGAAATATTAGTAGCATTAAATAGAAAAGCTTCAAGCAGGAAAAAATTCAGCTATTTCGAGTTCACTGTGTTATAATGCGAAGATATACCTTCCAATCATTTGTTCATTAGCTACAATTTGAGCGTGCTTTTACGAGTGCATTAGCTACATGTAAATTGAAAATTTTGGCCAACTTTCCGAGACTAGTGCGAGACTAGACTGATTTTGTACCGAGAAAAAAAATGCTTTCTGAAGAGAACAAAGACTACGCTTTGACTTATTGAATGGGAAATATAGGATTATTAAAACACTGGAGATATTACACCAGCTTCACAAGTTTCTTTAAGAGTTTTTTGAGTCACATCGGTCCCAAATCCCAACGGGTCACGAACAATAAATATCTCTCAGTCAAACAAGTCTGAAAGAGAATTGCAGCAAAACTCTCAAACAATCAATTTGACAGATCAGGACTCGCATGTATTCTCGGGTATTAGCCACTTCCATCATCCTGCTCTGCTGGCAATTGGAGTGCCGCACGTTCAGCATTTGCTTCATCCTCAGCCTCTGGCTCCGGATACTGGTCCGTCTGGATGAGGGGAAAGGCCAACGGGAAAGCCACGCACCGGGTGTACGTGAGACAGATGACCAGCAGAATCAAATTAAGAGCATGGTTCACGCAGTAGTAATAGTTCATGTCGCTAGTCAAAAGAGGCATTACGACATGAAACGTGAAGTTTTGTATTAAATATCTGGCAAAGTAAGCCAGAGTCAATTCCCGCGGCCGGGGGTCCGTCAATCCCCCAACCCTCCAACATGGAGGTTGATTCTGCCGCGAATCCCGCGGAAACCCCCGCACCTCGCTCAGGTGCGTCCACCTCTACCCCCGCTACAGGGGCGTCTCAAAATGACGGCTTCCAGGTCGTCAACCGTCGCAGGCGCGATGATAAAACCTCGGCTGGCTCTGAGCGGAAAAGGCAGCAGCCAGACGAGCGTACCGACCCCTCGCTGGACCCCAAGAGGCCAAAGGAGGCCAATGCTGGCACGTACGCCAAAGTGGCGACGGAGCCGAAATTTAAAATCTGCGTGCGCGCGGCTAGCGGTACGCTGACCACCGCCCAGATGGAAGCATCGATCGGCATGATTGATGACTTCCTCTGGGAAAACGACGCCCTCGACATCAAAGTCGAGGCGATTCGAAACGCCAACGGCAGCGTCATCCTCGCCTTCAAGGACGAAGCCCAGCTCGAGCTCGCGCTGGCTAACCTGGTGTCCATCTCCTGGGACACCTGCACGACCGCCCTCCCGCCTTTGGTCGTTGAGCGTGCCCGACCACCGCCGCCCTGCAGGCGCTACCGAGCCTTCTACTCCGGCTCGAGAAGCATCGAGGAGATCCGCGCCCGGCTCCTCAGTAAAAACCCCGACCTACCTCAGGACGGTATCCGGGCCTTCAAGGAGGTTCCGGCAAAAGGCGCTCCCGGCAAGACCCTGTACATGGGTTTCTCCGCGGAGTGGGAAGACGCCCTCAAGAAGGACGATTTTGCCGCCTACATCGGAGCGTGGAAGATCGTCTTCCACCTGCTGCTCAGGCGTCGTCCAGCCGGCGATCGGCGCCGAGGTGAGTCCGTGAGCTCGGATAGCTCTGGGAACGAGTAATGCCGTTCCCAACCCCGTGCCAAACTAGGAGCGGGGCGCTGAGGGCGAACCTTAACGGCCAGCCCAATGATGACACTGCCACCAGCAACCAAATAAATAATCCGCCGCCGGCGAACCAACCTGTTAACCTGCACATTATTCAGATCAACCTGCACCACGCCCTTGCAGCATCGAGCAACCTTTCAGGCACCTTTGCCAACAAGGAAGTTGACATCTACCTTATTCAGGAACCGTATACCCGCAAGGGGAAGCCGACCTGCCTGCCGCCAGGCTATCAGGTTCTGTACCTCTGCGCGAACGACACCCCAGGGCTATCGCCCTCGTCAAAAACGACCTCCCGGCCACTATTATGCCAATGTTTTGCTCTAAAGACATGTGTACTTTCTCAGTCTTTGACTTGACCTTCGTTTCCGCTTACCTGGACATCCAGGAAGACGTCCCTCCCCCCTCCTGCAGGAGCTGGCGGACTTCTGTAATCTCCAGGATCGGAAGCTTATCGTTAGCTGCGATGCTAACGCCCACAACACTGCCTGGTCTAGTAGCGATACTAACAGGCGCGGTGACTTACTAATTGATTTCATTAACTCCTCCTCGTTACACATTTGCAACAGAGGCAGCAAACCCACATTTATTGTCTCTAATCGGCGTGAGGTTATCGACCTCACTCTCGTCTCCAACAACGCCCTCAATCAGGTCCACAGCTGGCTGGTTAGGGATGACCTCCCATCGCTTTCCGACCACTCGTACATTCAGTACAGCATCAGCTCCGTCGGAGCCCGTCATGAGAACCGGGACCGCCTTAATTTGAAAAAGGCCGACTGGACAGGTTTTCGAAGAGACCTGCTAAAACTCCTGACCGAAGCCAACTTACCGGACTCCAGCGAGGATCTCCCTGGCATTGAGCATCGGTGCAACTCCATCGTTGAGATCCTAAACACCGCCATACGCGCTAACGCCCCTAAGCTGTTTTGCAGGAAGAAATACTCTCCTTGGTGGAGTCAAGAGCTCACTCGCATGAAGAAAAACACCCGCCGACTGCAACGCCTCGCAAACGGCTCGAATACTCCAGAGGACTGGGAGAACTACCACTCTGCTCTGAGGATGTACAAAAGTACTATCCGAAGGGCTAAGAAGACCACCTGGAAAGCCTACTGCGCCGGCCTGGAAGGGCAACACCCCACAGCCCGGCTGGTCAGGACTCTCAGGCACGACACGCTAGCTCAGTGTAACTCCCTTCTGCACCTGGATGGTAACTACACTACCAGTGCCGAAGGTTCGCTAAATCTTCTTTTCTCCACCTGCTTTCCGCAGGTTGACGAACCGGAGTACGTGGTCGATGACCACAGGCCTTGTGATCACAAGCTTTTCCAGCAGTGCGCCACCCCCCAGCTACTCCAGCTGGCAGCAAATTCTTTTAAACCGTATAAATCGTCTGGCCCTGACAATATCGCCCCCTGTATCCTGCAGGAGGCGCTAAAGCTGCAAAACTTTGCTGATTCTTTCTCTAAATTGCTTGTTGACTGTTATACCACAGGTTACATTCCCACAATCTGGAGAATGTCCAGAGTCGTGTTCATCCCGAAACCTGCTAAGGGTGACTACACCAACGTGAAATCCTTCCGGCCCATCAGCCTCACTTCCTTTTGTGTTAAGCTGATGGAGAGGCTCATCCTGTGGAGGCTTCGAGAGTGCGACCTGCGCTCCGACCCTGTCAGTAAGTACCAGTACGCCTTCCAGCCTGGGAGGACGACTGAGCATGCTCTCCACGCCATTACCTCCAAAATTGAGAGTGCCATCCTTAGCAAACAACTCGCTTGCGGGTTGTTCGTTGACTTCGAAGGAGCATTTGACAATGTCCTCTTCCGCTCCTTCAGAAATTCTCTTTCCCGCAGGAATGTAAGACACAGCATTGTTCGCTGGATTTATTTTATGATCCGCAAAAGGTTTGTGACATCCACACTTATGGGCGTTACCCTCACCCGGGCGGTGATGAAAGGCGGCCCGCAAGGTGGCGTGCTAACTCCACTTCTCTGGAATCTCGTCATGGACGAACTTCTAACCGCTGACATTCCCAGCAGTATCACCAGGGCGGGCTACGCCGATGACGTTGCCGCGGTCGTCAGCGGACCCGACCCCGCCACTCTGCGCAACCTGATGCAGCAATTCGCCGACAAGGCGGCCGACTGGGCTACACAGCATGGCCTAAAAATCAGCGTCACTAAGACTGTCGCTGTCGTTTTCACCAAGCGCCGTAAGTGGGAGATGAAAAACCTCACTGTCTATGGCAGAAACATCCCCTTCAAGAAGGAGGTCAAATACCTCGGTGTGACGCTAACGCATGACCTGCGCTGGACGAAGCACCTTGATAACGTCATCGGTCGGGCAAAACGCTGCTTTGCCCAGCTGCGCAGAGCCATCGGGCCGACTTGGGGCCTCTCGCCTAGAACGGTCCGTTGGATTTATACCGGCATCATCCGGCCCAGTATCACATACGCGAGTCTCATCTGGACTAGCGTGCTGGAGCAGAAGGCCGCCCGTCAGCGGCTGTACCAGCTTCAGGGCAGCATTTGCCGTGCCATCACAGGTGCGTACCCGTCCACCCCTTACGAGGGGCTGAACACTATCCTTAACCTACCTCCGCTTCACCTATTTATTAGGGCGGAGGCTATGAAGTCTGCCTCCCGGCTTATCAGAGATAAAACGTTAAATAACGCGCCCTCTGGCTTTATGCCAATGAAAACATTAATCCCGCATATGGACTTTGTCCGCCGCGACCTTAACAACATCCACATGGACCTGGGCAATGTGGATAGTCGACCTCCCGCCCTCAACATCAGGAGGGGCTTCAAGACCGCCATCCCTGGCCGAGACAACATTCCGCTGGATGTCGGTGTGAACCGGCGCAGCCAGGGCATTCACTGCTTCACCGACGGCTCGCTGTTCAACGGCCGCGCTGGAGCGGGTATTGCCATTTTCCACGAGGGTAAGATGCTTCTCCAGGAAAGTCTGCACCTCGGTGAGAACACCTCAGTTTTCCAAGCTGAAATTTGCGCCATCGAGCAGTGTGCCCAGCAACTGTTTCAGGCGAACATTAATAATTTTGACATTAATTTCTACACTGATAGCCAAGCTGCTATTAAGGCCTTAACCACTGAGAATATCTCCGCTGCTACAGTATCTCAATGCCACCGCAGTGTGCAATCTCTCTCAGTCCTTAACAGGATTAGAATTATCTGGACACCTGGTCACAGCAACATCCTGGGCAACGAGCTCGCAGACTCTCTCGCCAAGGAGGGCAGCAACCCAGACGGCAACCACCGTCTGATGAGGCTACCCACCCCCAGGTCGCAAGTCACCCGCCATATCAACAGGTGGCTCCATCAGCAGCACCAGCTCCACTGGAACAGCTGCACCGAGTACAGGCAGAGCCGCTCTGCCATGCCTAACCTGAACAGGAAAGTCTCTGATTATCTGATTTCGCTTAACAGAACCGACCTCAGGGAGATGTGCATGGTCCTAACCGGCCACGGATTCTTCCAGAGACATATATCGTTGCAAACCGGTTGCCCTCCCACCTGTCCCTTCTGTGGCATAGGAGAGGAGACCGCGGAGCATCACGTCACCTTCTGCCCTTACTTCAACAAGGCGCGGCACAAATACCTAGGCCACCCCCAGCGGATGGACGAGCTGACCACCGCGGACAATATCCGAGACCTCCGCGCCTTCGTCCGGGACTCCGGCCGGATGAGGGTCGCCGATGCCTCCACTGCGGACCTGCCGACTACTGGCGGGGACTGGGCGCACCCCCAAGGCTAATCCTTGTGCTCTTTTACCTTGGGGTTGCGATAGGGGCCTCGCGGCCTATTCGCGGCGCCTGCGCCCCCCGTCAGTAGTAAGTAAGTAAGTAAGTAAGCCAGAGTCCAAACGCTGAAGGCGACGCCGAAAAGCACGAGCTTGTGGTCTCTCGTGCCAATCATATCGATGAACTCATACACACCGACCATCACGACAATCTCCGACGCTCCATCCAGAAACGATGCTGTACAAAATAAGGAAGTGGTCAGAATGGGACTTGCTGGGCCCAGTTTTGCTAGAAGAAGATCTGCAGAACAACAAAATAGAGCAACAGTTGCTGCAGTCAAGATTCCGACCTGAATTCTGATCTCGTGCGATATGAAAGACGTTTGCCTGCTGATTCCTAATAGAATCAGGAGCGCGGATGTGCCCAGCTTCGAGGCCATGTTCACGTACCGCGGCAAATCATTAGCTTGCATTTCTGCCAGAAGGTTGGACTCAAACAGCGAATTACTTGTCGAGTTTCTCGAGTAGAGAATGGCTTCCCTCTGGTACCCGTCAACGTGTTCGTCGTACAACTGGATAGAAAACATCGTGAAGGCACTGAGAATGCGAAAAAACCGAACGAGACGTTTCATGGTTGGAACTTCCATAGAGCTTGGCTCCTCATCTTCTTTTAGTGTTGTTGAAAGCGACAGAAAAATCAGGCTCAAGCACACGCCGCCAACCATTATGCTGTAGTAGGTATTCCAGTATGATGTCACAATGGGAGCGACAAAAACTTCCAGCCACGTGGAGGCTTCAGCGCTGTAATAGTACAAGGCTACCAGCACCATGCGGCTCTTCCTCCCCCAGCTGAGGCGAACGAATCCGTAGAACAGGCAAGGTACAATTAAACCCATGTACAGAGGATGGAACATCCACACAAAAGCGTAGAACGCCGGGTGGCAGATCAGCCCGAGCGAGATGCTGATGGCCAGAAGAGCCGCAGCCACCGCAGTCACCGCTCCGCCGATAATCAGAACCGGCCGGAATCCGAGGTAGCTGTTCGCCATGAGACCACCGACCACGGACAGGGTGTATCCAAAGTGAAAGGTATACATCATTGGAGCATTTGTGTAATTCACCAACCCTGACGGGTCTTTCAGCTGGCAGGTGCCGTTAACTTTGTGGTACAAATTACTGTTGTAGAGTAGGTACTCAAAGGTGACGTACTGGTTAATTGCTTTCATGATGATCACCGCCACCAGACTTTTCCAACAGAACTGGGACATATTTGACAATGCAAGATTCGATATTTGTTCGCATTTCTATCTGAAATTCCGTAATGTTTTATGTTACATTACCTGTGCCATGCAGCAGATTTCGGTTTTTGTACAGTTAGAACGCGCAACCCCAGAGGCTCTCAGCACGAAAGCAAGCCATCAAGCGTTCCATGTTTACCATGGACAGCTGCGAAAGATGGTAAGGTGTGCTTCTCAAAAAGGAAATGTTCAACTGCGAAAGACGCACGCGCTTGTCTTCACTGGCCACTGTACATTTGCTTAAAATACAGTTAATGTGCAAGAATCTCTGTGAATGCCTTCCTTAGCATAAATCTTTTCAAACATTTCAGGCATGCAGCGACAAACATCTGACTTGTGTCGCACAGTCTGAACACTTTCTTGGCCCTAGCCAAATAAACCTAAAATGACGATACTGGCTGGCCTTGCGTACATGCACTGAAAAAGGACAACTAGTCAGTCAGTCAGTCAGTCAGTCAGTCAGTCAGTCAGTCAGTCAGTCACTCAGTCAGTCACTCAGTCAGCAGCATATTTTTATTAACAAAGAATCTGAGAAATAACTCGTCACATCGATAAACGCTCCAGATACAAGTAGACCTCAGATGGATTTACAGTAGTCGTCGTTGAACTGATGACTAATGCAACGTGATAAATCATAGTACAAGAAAAGATAAGCGCATACCTCCTAAATTTAGACTATGAAGTTAACTGGCTATTTTAATTAACGTGACTGAGAATGGAGTGCTTTCGTGATGTGACTAAACTTGATCAACTCCAAATACTACTTTTGCAATTATTGAATAATTGTTGCCCTCGTTATAAACTACATTTCGAGTCAAATAAATATGGATTTTCGATGAAGTCTACCCAATTGAAAGTCACCGAAACGCCTGTCTCTGCTAGTCAGCACGTTTGTGTTTACAAAATGCCCTAAAAATATAATAAGCTTTCAAAGCAGCTCATAATTTTTGACAAGCAATGTTGAAAACTAAGGAATTTTCTGATAGAACCCAAAGACTTAAACATATGCATAGTAGTAGTAGTCCGTGGTTCTGAAATCGCCGTGTGTAAAAAAATTGAATGAAGTTTTTCAGTCTCGTGCAAACAATTGGCGCTTTCTGCTTCAGTGGAAGTCAAAGCGAACAACATGGACTTTCACCCCTTAGCCTCACCATTAGAACACATCGTATAAGTCCTCAGGACAACGAAAACAGTGTATTTCAGAAATCGCAGCTAAACAGCTGTGAACGTGCCGAAACTTGCACAAAGTTGAAGTGGTTCCATAGAAAATCATACTTTTCCGTCTTCCATCATGTCAGCGGCTAGAGCGATGCAGATTGTCGCTGTCAATTGGTTCGTCACTGCTCGGCTCTTGGAACGAGCCAGGCGTTACTTCCTTTTGCTGAACGGAGCCCGACAGTTCACCCTGGCCCGATGGAATCAGCGGCTCCTGCTGGTCAGCGAGTCCCCACGGGTCCGGCTGCTCCAGGGTGGAAGCCAGCGGAAACGCCAGCCAGTGCGCGTAGGCCAGACAGGAGATCGACAGGCCGAAGTCGATGACGTGATCGAGACGCGCGACCTGCAGCACGGTGCCTTCGCCAGTCGCGCCACCGCTAGCGATTCGATGGACGGCGAGGCCAACACAGTACCTGAATAAACCGGACAGAGCGCTGGCGGTGAAGCTGATGCCGAACAGCAGCAGCTTGTTCTGACTAAAGGAGATCGCGTCCGCCAGTTCGTACAGGGCCACAATGCTGAGCATCTCAGAGACGCCATCGAAAAACGCGGCGTTACCAAAAACGCTGAATGCGGCTACCGGACCCCACGATCCGGCACTGCAGCCGAGTACCAGGTAGGCTGCAAGACAGCCTAATGAAGCTGCAGCCGCTAAGGCAACGCCCAACTTTAGTCTCATCTTGTGGGACATGAAGCGAATGTGGGGCGAGGCTGCCATGGCTACCAGAGCGCAAGCGGCGGCGAGAATTCCGGCAGTGTTGGCGTGCCGAGTGAAGTTGACATCCCACGCCCACTGCTCCCAGCTGGGCTTGGCTTCAGTGCGATTGAAAATAGGGGCCAAGTGCCGGATTTCTATGCGGTAATTCGATACGTGACCGTCGTTCATCTGGGCTACGAATACTATAAAAGCTGCGAAGATGCGCGCGTACCGCATCAGGCGCCTGACTGTCAGCTGTTCAAACTGGCGCCGGCTTGGCTCGGCTGCCAGCCCCAATGACAGAGCCATGAACAGCAGGCACAGGGAAACCCCCGTTGCCGACACGACTGCACTATGCTGCCGGTAGGCGTAGAGCTGAATGCCTGACAAGGATGCTGAGCTGGATTCCAGAATGGGAGGAAGTTCAGTCACCAAGTAGTACAGCACCGCCAGCAGCATGCGGCTCTTAGGCCCGGAGCTCCAGCTAATCAGACTGTAGAACATGGTGGGAAGAAGCAGGCCATTGTACAGAGGATACGGGATCCAGGCCAGATAGTACAGCGCCGGCGTGCAAACCAGGCCGAACTGCGTGACAAGAGTAATCAGACAGACTCCAACGGACATTATCGCTCCCCGAAGAACAGGATGCTGCGGTACTCCAGGGCACGGCCGAGCAGGCCGCCAACAATCGATAGGCTGCATCTCAACACGTGGCCTTTGGTTAGAAGGCCAATAAAACTACCTTTGTTTGGTTGCGTCGAGTTCAGCAATGTGCAAGTGTCATTGATCAAGGCAAATTCGTCTTTATCGAAGCCCGAATACTCGATGTTGGCAAGCTGAACAATGAGCTTCATGCAGACAAGCAGCAGCAGGTTGACTGCCACCGTCTTGCAGGCCATGGCAAAATATTCTCACACACTCTGATCGGCCTTATGTGCTGAGATACCAGAAGGGTTTAAATACATTGATGCATTCCTTACATTTATTATCATTATCAGAGAGCCGCAGCTTTGCTCCATCAGCAGTCTGCACGTGATTACAGAATGACCATTTCAGTTTTTGCTATTCGCAGCTTTAGTTATCTGAGTGCATTCAGATTCTCCTACAAGAGCTTCGATACGATCCGAGAGACTAAATGCACCGTTTCCCAGTCTATTGCAACAAAACTGATATGCAAGTCAGACATCTCCATTTGCAATTTTGTCATTACATTTTTAGAGCGCCACTCGTATTTCGACAAGGCAGCTTGGAATTCAAACACCGGCTGTACAATTTAGCTAGCGGCAATCTACCATGTGCAATTCAACAGAACTGCATATCAGTTTTGTTGAACTAGACTGGGAAACGGTGTGAGTTCCCCAAGCCAACTGTACATTAAACTGTGCAATTCAACAGAACTGCATATCAGCTTTGTTGAACTAGACTGGGAGACGGTGTGAGTTCCACAAGCAAACTGTACATTAAACTGTGCAATTCAACAGAACTGCATATCAGTTTTGTTGAACTAGACTGGGAAACGGTGTGAGTTCCACAAGCAAACTGTACATTAACTACTAGCTAGAAAAGGCCATGACTTCAAAAATGAACTGTGCAGTAGAATTTGTACCGATGGATGAAGGAGCACATTGGGAGGGACCAAAAGCAGCCAAAGCATTGTGTACTCGACAGAGCTACGCATGCTTGCAAACCGATTCGCTGATGAAGGGTTGGGTTGCTTTGAGTACGCATGAGTCCGAATTATTAGGCGCAGTTGCGGGCATTCAGTTTCGTTAGCCGTTACTCAATGGTTCACAAAGTTTATCGAGCAGCGAGTTCCTGTATTGCTTAGGCAGTCCAAGAAACTCAACGTCAGAGATGCTGCGCCTCCTTCCTGTCAGGAGAATCATCCGCATCATTGCCGCCGCGCCTCTCCAGAGCAGCGGGCTGCTGCATCTCCAGGGTGCAGCGGCGCGAGCTGGACATGTCGGCGAACCTCGGATGGCGGACGGTGAAGTACCAGGCCAAGAAGAAGAAGGCGCACGCTGGCACCAGGGCGGCGGTGGTGAAGCCCACAAAGGAGTAGCGGAAGCGCTGGGTGTCGAAGAACAGGCAGGTCCGCTTGTAGCTCGGCCTCGGGTCGTAGAACAGGCAGGCTCGGTCGAAAAGGTGGCCCACAAATGGCGGCACCCAGATGCCTGTTGAGGGAGATTAAGTGCGAGTTTCGGCGAGATACCCGCGATGACAGCTGCTTTCTGTAGAAGCAACACGATAGCTTCATTCATTAAGGGATTTTCTATAATATTTTCTGACCTCCAAGGCTGAACATGAATGACGTCACACCAAGGCCCAGCGCCTTGTCTCGCGGCCGCACGCAGCGCAGCTGCAACACCGCCTCCTGGGAGCGGGCGCTGAGGCGCACCAGCTTGAGGAGGGTGAACAGCGCCACGAAAGTGTACACATTGGAGCTGCATTCGTCAGAGCAGAGCAGGTTGGTGCGCATTCGCAGCTGCGCCAGAGGGAAGCTGGCCACCACGCCGGTGCTCAGGCCGGCGGTGCTGTTGTACATGCACTCACAGGACACGTTGCCGCCCCTCTGTGCGAGATGTATCGATATGTAAGAACAAGCGAAAACGAGAAATTGGCTTAAGGCGTAGACCGACTCTTGGCTGCCCAGTGCGCCAAGGCATTCACTTATATATTATCATTGTGCAGCGAGCAAATGTACATAAGAGCTAGTGAACGTGCGCACACGCAATCAACTAAGCAAACCATCTTACAATGCTCTCCTTCTTTCAAAAAAAGTGTTCCACTCACTTTCTGCATTTTTTGTTGTGTTAAAAAAAGTTACGAGTATGAGTTCGACGAATTCTGATCGAATATTTGAACGAAAAAATATTTGAGGGAAATAAAAGTGGAAATTAAAATGAACTTAAGCAATGTCAGTGTTTCAAAAAAAAATATCTAAGAAAATCTGCATTCAATGAGTATACACTTCACCAAAAAATTCTGGCGGGGCACGGGCCCTCTCACTTCGGCGCAATACAGGCTGTTCTGGATGCTCTGGAACATCAGCAGGGGCGCCGACCGGGGCGCCGATTGGGGTGCCGGCTGGGGCGCCGACCGGAGCGCCGACTGGGGCGCCGGCTGGGGCGCCGCGGGCGCCGGCTGGGGCGCCGACTGGGACGCCGGCTGGGGCGCCGACTGGGACGCCGGCTGGGGCGCCGGCTGGGACGCCGGCTGGGGCGCCGGCTGGGGCGCCGGCTGGGACGCCGTCAAATCTCAGGTCGTCCTCGTCAGGATTGTGCAGTTGCGCCGCTGGTTGCAATTGAGGTGCTGCAGCTGGACTGGCCGTGTTGCATGGCTTCATGCGATTGAAATGCACCACCCTTCGCCGTCGTGCATTGGCCTCGTGCTGAATGCGGTAGGTGACGTCTGAGATCTGCTTTTTAACGCGCCATGGCCCAGTCCACCATCGATGAAATTTTCGGCTCTCGCCTCGCTTCAGCGCCGGATTGTGCAGCCAGACCAGATCGTCCTCGCTGAATGCCTCGCCGTGGCACCTCCTGTCGTACGCTGCCTTCTGGTGCAGTTGCGCTGCCTCCAAGTTTTGTCGCGCCCTTTCGTGCGATGTCTGCAGCCGGCTCCGCAGCTCGGCCACCCATTCACAAGGACGTTGCCTATCCGGCGCCAGACCTCCGTATGCCAAGTCCAGTGGTAGTCGCAGTTCCCGGCCGAAATGCATCGCCGAAGGTGTCTGACCAGTCGACTTGTGGACTGAAGTGCGGTAGCCCATCAGTGCAATCTGCAGATGAAGATCCCAGTCTCGCTGATTCTCGTTCACCCATGCTCGCAGCAGCTGCACCAGTGTCCGGTTCATCCGTTCGCAACCGCCGTCTCCTTCAGGGTGGTAGCCTGTCGTCCGAGTCTTGTCGATTTTCAGCAGCCGCATCGTCTCTTGAAACAGCTGTGACTCCCAGTTTCGACCCTGGTCGGTGTGCACCGACTGCGGGACTCCAAAGCGAGCCACCCACTCGTTGACAAACGTCCGGGCTGTGGTCTCAGCGTCTTGAGACGGCAGTGGAAAGGCCTCAGTCCACTTGCTGAAGGTGTCGATGACTACCAGGATGACTGAATTTCCACGATCGGTCCTCGGCAGGCCCACCATGAAGTCCATTTCCAGTCGCTGGCCAACGCTGCCGACCGCCATGCTCTGTAGAGGTGCCCGCCTGTGCTGGCCAGAATCTTTCAGTGTCGCGCATTCGAGGCACGCAGCACACCAGTCAGTCACATCTGCTGTCATTCCAGGCCAGTAGAGTCGCGCCCTGATCTTTTCAATGGTCTTCTGCGGTCCGCAGTGGCTGCCGCTCGTTCCAGCATGAGCTTCGACAAAAACATCGCGCTGTAGACTCTCTGGCACCAGCAGCTGCTGACAAAAGGCGCTGCCATCTTCGGATTCCCATCGGCGGCACAGCAGTCCGTTCACCAGTGTCAGCCGCTTAAACTCGGACAGCAGTTGCCGCTGCCGATTGCTCCAGCCGTCCGTCTCTGCCTTATCCGGTGGTTGCCCATCTCGCAAGCAGTTCGCCAGCTTCTGCATGCACTGATCCTCTGCCTGTGCTCGTCGAATCGCGCTGTCGTCATTGAACTCGACAGCGAGCGCAGAGCCACTGCACAGGCAAGGTCCTTTTCGACACGGTCGCCGACTAAGTGCGTCTGCATTTCCATGTTTCTCGCCCTTGCGATACTCCGTCTGGTAGTCGAATTCGCTTAGCTTATCCAGCCACCGTGCCAGCTGACCATCGGGATCTCGAAAGCGCAGAAGATGGATCAGCGAGGCGTGATCAGTACGTAGTGTGAATCTTTTTCCTAACAAGTAGCTGCGATAGTGACCGACGAAGTGCACAATTGCCAGCAGCTCACGCCTCGTTGTGCAGTAATTTCTCTCTGCTTTGGACAGAATGCGACTGCCGTACGCCACCACCTGCGTCCTGCCACCACGGCGCTCTTGAAGAACTCCGGAGATGGCCACGCCAGAGGCATCGGTATCTAGCACGAACTCAGCGTCTTCTGCGAATGTCGGCATGATGAGGACTGGGCTGGAAGTAAGGCACTGCTTTAGGCGATTAAATGCTGCTGAGCATTCGAGAGTCCAGCTGAAGGTCACGTCCTTTTGCGTTAGCTTGTACAGCGGTTCAGCAATCTCACTGTAGTTTTTAACGAAATGACGATAGTAGCCACATAACCCCAGGAATTGTCGCACTTCTGAACGATCTTCGGGCGTTGGCCACTCCTGCACTGCTTTCACCTTGTCCGGGTCAGTGGTCACGCCATCTTTTGAGATTCGAAAGCCAAGAAATGAGATCTCCTGATAGCACAAGTGGCACTTGGTCGGCTTCAACTTCAGGTTAGCGGTTCTGAATTTCTGCAACACAAGCTCAAGACGCCGCAGATGCTCCTCGAATCCTTTCGAAAAGATGACAACGTCGTCAAGAAATGACAGGCACACTTCCCATCGGAGGCCCTTCAGAACGAGTTCCATCAGCCTTGAAAACGTGGCAGGACCATTGCACACACCTTGCGGTAGTCTCTTGTACTGGAATAATCCTTGTGGCGCAGGAAATGCTGTTTTTGCGCGACTCTCTGAGTCCAGCATCACCTGGGTGTACCCGCTAGTGAAGTCGAGCGTTGAGAACATTGTGGATCCTGCGAGAGCATCGATCAGATCGCTGGTGTGAGGCAGTGGATGACTGTCTTTGACGGTCACGGAGTTGAGCAGTCTGAAGTCGTTCACGAAGCGCAAACTGCCGTCCTTCTTCTTCACCAGAATGACCGGGCTCGACCACGGAGAATTCGAAGGCTCTACGATGTCGTCTCTCACCATCTGCTCGACCATCTCTGACACAGCTCGCTGATTCGGCGGCGACAATCTACGAGGAGGCACTCTGATAGGTTTCGCCGACCCGGTGTCAATTTTGTGGTCAAGGAGTGAAGTGCAGCCCAGGTCGTTTGGACTTTTCGAGAACACATCCTGGTACTGATGCAGAAGATCTTTGACACACTGAACTTGATTGGCTGTAAGATTTTTCTCATCAATGTGCACATTTGGTACATACTCGGCGATTTGACCTTTCACTGTCTCAGCTTGCATTGACAACTCTGCATCGGCACCATCTGACATCGGCTCAAAAGTCCCCAGTCTTGTTCCGGGGTAAAATGTATGCGGCTTGGTGTCCGTATTGACATAGTGAACGGCGATGAGTCCTCCTCGCAACACCGAGAGGCTGCGCGCTCCACACATGACCGTGGAGATGTCCTTCGAATTGTCAGGCTCAAAAATGCCGCACTCACCATCAACAGCTGCATCTGACTCACTTGCCAATCTCGCTGGAAAGACGATTTCGTGACCAGCGGGCACGGTTGTCCTGTCTGCTACCTCAACGGCGAATACACAGCTACTTGCTGCCGATGACTCCATTTTTACTTGCTGACCGCACACAGTGAGCGTTTGGCGACTGCAGTCGATGACGCAGCCACAGTTTGCCAGGAAATCTGCACCCAGCAAAAAATCCTTGGCCAGATTGTCGACAACTAAAACTCTTTGTCGAACCGTTGCCACACCGAAACTTAGCTGCACTTCCTGCCAACCACAGGCAGCCAAATAGTTACCGTCTGCCAGCTTCAACTGCACCGGAGTGGTCAAAGGCAGGAGCCTCTCATTCAGCTTGCGAAACAGGGAACTTGACATCAAAGACTGGGAACACCCAGTGTCAACTAGACAGCTGGCAGGGACACACATTGGCAGGATGCGACAGTTTACCAGCATGTTGGCACCAGTGGCTGAGCAGGACACCTCTACGACTGGTTGCGCCGGGATTCTCACTTGCGGAACGGCACCCCGGCGGTCGCCGCTCCATCGAAGTTTCCCGACTTCTGAGTGCAAAATCTTTGAACATGGCCCGGCTTACCGCACTTCCAGCATGTCACAACTCTGCGTCTGTCGCCGCTCTGACGATGATCCTGGTCCTTTGACTCCCAGCGGCTGAGCTTGTTGGACAGCTCCTTCAGGGACCGTTGAATTCCGACTGCAAAGGCTTCGGGAACCTCAGCAGCTAGAGCCGTAGCGGTGCCTCCTTGCGACTGTATCGATTCCACGAATCGCGCTGTTTCAACTGTATCAGCGAATGTCGCCTTTGGCTGCATCTGCGTCTGCATTCGCACAGCTGGGTCCCTCAATCCGGATAGAAACCGACCTTTGAGAAGCTCGTCCTTCGCTGTCACCGACGTCTCCTGCTCGGCACCTGCTTTCGTCTCCATCAGACTCGGGAACGCACGCTTTGCCGCAACGATCAGGGCATCGGAATAGTCTGCAACCGACTGACCGTCCTTTTGAGTCAGATTGAAGAACTGCGCCTGCAGCTCAGCAGAGGATGTTGATGGCCGAAATCGATTTTTCAGAGCCTTCTCAAAGTCGTCGTAGGACAGGGCAGCATCCAAATTGTTGGCCGCTTGATATGATTTGTCGTCGAGGAATGACAGCAGAGCATTCTTGCGCTGATCCACAGGAAGAGATGATGCGAAATTGTTGAATCGTGCCAGCCAAAGTTCAAAGTCTTGTCCATGCTGGTATTGAGGCGGCCGCAAAAACATGTTGACAAAACTAGCTTGGGGCTGAGTCACCGCCACTGTAGGGCTCTCTGCACTGCCTTCATTTTCAGTCATAGCCGCCGCTGCCACCAATGTAAGAACAAGCGAAAACGAGAAATTGGCTTAAGGCGTAGACCGACTCTTGGCTGCCCAGTGCGCCAAGGCATTCACTTATATATTATCATTGTGCAGCGAGCAAATGTACATAAGAGCTAGTGAACGTGCGCACACGCAATCAACTAAGCAAACCATCTTACAGATATATTCAGCCAGATAGAAGGTGATTCATTTGACTGCAAAAAATTCACTCAGAACAGGCCGCTTACCGTGTGGCAGTTGGCGGCACACGGGCTGAAGAAGTTCCTCCCGTCGATGCAGATCGGCTTGAAGGCGGCGGCGCTGCAGTTGCAGCCGGACGCGAAGGGCGACAGCTGAGGTGCCCCGGGGCCGCCGCTGGCCGAGCAGTCGGGGATGAAGCTGCCGCCGCTGATAAATTTGATAAAAAAGGATTGTTGGAGCCCTGCTGCACCCAAGTACAATTTGTCACTAGGCCGGCAGGCAAATAGGCTATCTGCGCACACAAAGTCTGGCACTCACTGGCCACCAGCCGGAAATCCGCCCACCAGATCCACGCGCGGACAGACGAACAGGAACCCGGTCGCGGCCGCCAGCACTCCGAAGCAGTTGACGCAGGCGTGGAACTTGGCCAGCTGCGGCACCCGCCATTTGACGCAGGCGGCCACGCAGCTGCTGATGAGGATGCCGAGCACGTTGGCCCCCGGCCCGGCGATGCCGGCCAGGACTGCCGCCTCCCCGCTGCCGATGCGAAAGTGCAGGTTCAGGTACTTCACCATGTAGGCTATGATGCAGTTGATCTCCATGAACTCGAACATGTTGCCGCACAGCAGGCACACGTACACCGGGTTGCTTAGCAACCGTTTGAGCGAGCCGACAAAGCCGAGCAGGCTGTTGGGCTTTGCCTCTCCGGCGGCGGTTGCCTCCAATTGGCTTTTCCGACGCCTAGAGGAGCGCTTGCCGCCCAGGCGGAGGGCGACACGGCACAGGAGGCCGCCGCCCTCGCCCGCCGCCCGGCGCCGGTACTTCTCGGCATTGAAGCCGGGCCGGGAGGGGAACAGCAGCATCGGCAGGCCGAGCAGCAGCGACAGCAGGCCGACGATGGCGAAGCCGAGCCACCAGGCAGGGATGTAGGTAGGGCTGGCGCGCTCGCGCGGTTCGGACGGAATCAGCTGGTCGCTGAGGCGGACAAAAACCTTGAACGGTGAGAGGGGGGTCAGAATTAGCTTCGCTTACTGGCATAACTAATTCAGCGAGGGGACGTGGATCGACTCAGAGCTCAGAACTACTAAGAGAGCCAATTCCTGACACTGTGAAATTGACGCTCTGGCACCCTACCGGAGAGGAGAGGCACTCACTCGGCGTTTCGTCGAAGGCCTTCTGGCAGGCCTTGAGGAGCACTCTTGAGAAGCCCCCAAATCCCTCAAACCCCCTTGATTTCCGAGCCTCTCCACTCGAACCTTTCCGTACAGCTGGTAGCCGAGAGTCGGCGACAAAATCTTCGCGGCGATGACGAGGCCGATGAAGACGCCAGAGAAGTCGCCCGTGATGTCGTCGATGAAAGCGACGCCCAGGTTGAAGTACGGCGCCACCGACAGGCCCTCGACGAAGCCGGAGATGAGGAACAGGCCCAGCGCCACGGACGATTCCAGTCCAGCGTCCTGGCCCTGCGGTATCGCGCCAGCGGGCGTGGAGTTGCGGAGCCCGGAGTCGGCCGGGCAGACGAACCCCAGCTGCTGGTTGGCCGAGGCGCCGTCTGCTGGCTGCGGCGCTGCGCCGAACAGAAAATGCGGCAGGGCGAACAGAAGTCCGGACAGGCCGTAGCCGAAGCAGCTGAAAGCCAGCAGACGCGGCCGGTGACCTGCAGAATGGTTTGATGGCCAGCAGTGAAGCAGCTCGGTAATTCCACCCACTGCCTGGAGCCAAGGGCTGCAGGCCAAATTTGAGTGATCTCACAGCTTGAGTATCAGCTTGCCTCGCTTTGCACATCAGTTTTGTGGTTTGGTGCCTCCATTTTACACCAAAATTGTGAAATTTGTGTTCGAGCCTTTTGACTACTTAACTGCTCAGCTACTCAACTACTCAGCTACTACTCAGCTACTCAGCTACTCAGCTACTACTCAACTACTCAGCTACTCAACTACTCAGCTACTACTCAGCTACTACTCAACTACTCAGCTACTCAACTACTCAGCTACTCAACTACTCAGCTACTACTCAACTACTCAGCTACTACTCAACTACTCAGCTACTACTCAACTACTCAGCTACTACTCAACTATTCAGCTACTCAACTACTCAGCTACTCAACTACTCAGCTACTACTCAACTACTCAGCTACTACTCAACTACTCAGCTACTACTCAACTATTCAGCTACTACTCAACTACTCAGCTACTACTCAACTACTCAGCTACTACTCAACTACTCAGCTACTACTCAACTACTCAGCTACTCAACTACTCAGCTACTACTCAACTACTCAGCTACTCAACTACTCAGCTACTACTCAACTACTCACCTACCCAGCTACTCCGCTACTTAACGACTCAGCTACTCAACTACTCCGATACTCAGCTACTCAGCTACTCAGCTACGGCCCCTTAAATCGCATTCACTCCTCTCATAAATGACTAAGTTGGATGCCAGGGTATTTAATCTTCACTGGCTTAGCAACTGTTAATAAAAAATCGCATTACAAGTTTTTGAGACTGAGTTGATCAAATCAGAATTGGATCATGCTGTCAATGAGGATGGTAGTTAAACAGTTGTTAAGTTGAACCAGCCGGTTAAGAAGAGTCACTCAGCCATACCCAGCCGGTTGAGAAGAGTCACTCAGCCATACCCAGTCAGTTGGGAAGATTCACTCAGCCATACCCAGCCGGTTGAGAAGATTCACTCAGCCATACCCAGCCAGTTGGGAAGATTCACTCAGCCATACCCAGCTGGTTGAGAAAAGTCACTCAGCCATACCCAGCCGGTTGAGAAGAGTCACTCAGCCATACCCAGCTGGTTGAGAAGAGTCACTCAGCCATACCCAGCGAGCCGAAGTAGGAGACGAGCAGCACGCTGGGCAGGTAGACCATATCGTTGGCCATGAGCACCAGGGCGGACGTGGCCGAGTTAAAGTTGAAGCGCTTCTCCAGCTTGGTGAGGCTGGCCGACTTCAGCGCGCTCTGCAGGCCGCCGCACAGGCCGAACAGAGTCAGCAGCAGCAGGAACAGCTCGAACTGGTTCAACCGGCGCAGGCAGCGGCAGCGCAGGCCCCAGCAGCCGCATTCGTTCGACTCACCAGCCTCATCGCTCGGCGAGTCATGCGAAATGTCTGGGGATGTTTTGGTCGACGGTTCGGTTCTGCTCAACTCTCAAATTTGTTGATTCCGTGTGAAAATCTGTGAAAGAGCTGGAAGGGGGCCACCGCTTTGGTGTGCAGGGAGGGGGTGCTGGAAGTCGCAAAGATCTTCAGGCTGGTGGTTGGTGTGCAGGGAGGGGGTGCTTGGAAGTCGCAAAGATCTTCAGGCTGGTGGTTGGTGTGCAGGGAGGGGGTGCTGGAAGTCATTTAATCATTGTTGTGAATCGCCATCTCCGCAAGCAGTTAAACATCCCGGATACAAAAGTCGAGTTCAAGGTGAAAAATTTTAAGTTAATTTGAATTTTTCAAAGCGGCGCACGGTTGCACCGAATCATTGCGGAATTATTGCTGTCGGAGTGCCTGATGCAGCGGCATTCAACATGCGGACAGAGGTGGGTTCGCGATTTGGACATGATGGAGCGGATCGAGAACAGCCGGTAGCGGCAGCCCACCTGGGATGCTGGGAATGATGAAGAGCCAGCGGGAAGAGGCGGCACAGAGGCCGACCGGGGCCCAGCAAAGAAAGTTCGCCCCGCACGGCCTCGACAGAAGTGCATTCGGGCCGGCACGATTATCCAGATGAAGAGTTTTCTCTGCCCCCCCCCAGGTAACCAGGTCACGCTAGTTGGGATCCCGCAGCTTCCCTGCCCCAGAATCTCCTTAGCAACAAATTGCGAAGTTGTAAAAAACCGAAGCTTCCCACTTCATTCCGACACCACATTGTGCCGGGGGGGGGGGGGGGCTGTTTGGAGCTTTGGAGTTTTTCAACTAAAAAGTGTGAATCCTCCAGGTAAGCAGGGTGTGGAAATTAGCGCAGATGCGCAGATGCGGCTCGGAACCCCTGCTGCCCGCTCCCTCGCTTTCAGTTTTGCAGAGCCTTGACCGAAAATGAGAATTAGGTGCATGATAGGCCGTTCCCTACTCATGTCTGCCTCAGCCATCAGAGAGCGGCTCACCCGTTCCCTACTCATGTCTGCCTCAGCCATCAGAGAGCGGCTCACCCGTTCCCTACTCATGTCTGCCTCAGCCATCAGAGAGCGGCTCACCTGCTCCCTACTCATGTCTGCCTCAGCCATCAGAGAGCGGCTCACCTGCTCCCTACTCATGTCTGCCTCAGCCATCAGAGAGCGGCTCACCTGCTCCCTACTCATGTCTGCCTCAGCCATCAGAGAGCGGCTCACCCGTTCCCTACTCATGTCTGCCTCAGCCATCAGAGAGCGGCTCACCCGTTCCCTACTCATGTCTGCCTCAGCCATCAGAGAGCGGCTCACCCGTTCCCTACTCATGTCTGCCTCAGCCATCAGAGAGCGGCTCACCCGTTCCCTACTCATGTCTGCCTCAGCCATCAGAGAGCGGCTCACCTGCTCCCTACTCATGTCTGCCTCAGCCATCAGAGAGCGGCTCACCTGCTCCCTACTCATGTCTGCCTCAGCCATCAGAGAGCGGCTCACCTGCTCCCTACTCATGTCTGCCTCAGTCAGCTGACTCACCAACCAGCACCACCTCAGTGTTGACCTGGCCAGCTTCTTCTTCCGAGTCAGCGTCGATATCTTCGAATTTGTCAGCCGCATTCAGGAAGCTGACGAGCTCCTCGTCCTTCGCCTTCTCGGCCTTGGACTCGCGGCGGCTGCTCATTTTGCCTGTCCGGTTCTTTGGCAGGTCGGGAGCTTCACTGGCGCTCTCGCCGAGGGGAACGAGCGACCTTAAAATTCATTCCGCAGACCTCTGTAAGGTCGTAGGCGAGCTGGCCAATGGCGGTAAGAATAGAAAAATAGCGATGGGGGAACAGCGAGAGGAACGGAGAAAACACGCCAGGCCTGAGAGACAAGAAAGCAGTGTTGGCTCGGACAGAAACCTACCTCAGCGCGAGGGGGCGGCAGTGTGTTGCGTAGTGCACTCGAATTCATGAGCGCGCAGTTGGGGTTGGCAAACAATCAAGCGATGGCGCAGGCCACTGGGAGGCTGGGGCGGCATCGGTGGGCGGGTAGGAAGAGGTCTCGCGGAGAGCAGGAAGTGCAGCCTGACTCAAACTGTTTTCAGCTCGCAATTGCACTCGCGATGCTCGGTCTTATCCGGTGAAGTGCGCGGCCGCAGCCCAGAGCCACCCAGCTACATTCAAGAACATGGCTAAGAGATTGGTCCAAACACTTCTTCAGGCAGAAATTGGAGACTCTCTTGCAGACCGGCAGACACCCCAGTCGAGTTAGAGTTAGCCCGAATGCTTATCTTATATTAGCCAGGTTTAACCGACTAATCTACCGAATTAGCTGTGCTTTAGTCTGAGTAATTTTAATGCAACACAGGTTTGGGCTCAGAACAGGCCCGAGGCCCGTGTAGTTACGATATTGTTGCGTCAGTCATCATGTTATCTATTAACCAAACAACTGCGTTCTGGTGAAATTGGAAACTTTGCAAATGGAACTTCATAGTGATAGCAATTGACAGAATTTGTCTATGGTGAAACCGCTTTTAGCGCTATGCGTTTCTAAGAAAATAATGTGCATGGCCTTCTACTTCAGCTGTCCATGAAGTCGGTCTGCTCGGCTACTGAGTGGGCAAAGTGAAATAAAAGCACGGCTACATCATTAATGCAGCCTACTGACAAGTAGGATGGATAGCGCAGCTGGTGGAAGAAAATCGCATGGTGATCGAAGCGGCAGCAGGCGGAAATTCTCGCGATTCCGCAGCGGAAGGGGAATCTCATCCCCGCTTCCTCAGCTTTCGCAGTTGAGAAGGAAGGGGAAGCGGGCGGCTTCCGCGTTCTCCACTGCTCCCCCCCCCCTGACCCCTCCACTGCCTTCCCAGCAAACTGCTCACTCTGCTGCGGTCGAGGCAGCAGATTTGTGTTTTATTAATCCTTTTAGACTGGCCGTTCCGCCCAGGCACCTCCCTCCCAGTTTGAGCTTCTCTCCCGGCTGCAGAGCAGCTGCTGAACGGCGGGCATCCGAGGGCAGGGGGGGGGGCAGCAGCGGTAATTTGCACCGGAGGTAGCGGCCGCGTGGCCGAGGGCTGCTCCCGAATCCTGTGCATCCGGCTGGGGCCGCGCGAGACAGAGGCAGCGCTACAGAAGAGAGGCGGGCCGGGTTGTGAAGGACAGACAGCTCGAGAGGGTATTCGAGAGGGTGTTCGAGCAGCAACAGGCCCGGCTGTCCCTCCCCTGTGCAACCTGCTCTACTGAGATTTTCTCTTGGGTTTCAAAGAAATTAAAGCAAAGACAAATCCGTTTATTTGACTCTTAAAACAAATTTTCTTGTTTGAGTTTTTTTTAAATCGGAATGGACAGCCAGTGGTAGGTGTAGCCTAAAAGGAGACAGAGAGCGGCAGGGGGGCCTCGGTCGCTGCCGCGCAGTCCATCGCCGAAGTACACACAGGTGCAAAATATGGGAAGTTAATTATTTACGACGTATTTAGTTTGGATACGTTCGCTTTAAAAGTGCAATAAATAAAAAAACCGGTCGAGTATGCAGTATAGAGAAATGCTGCACCAACAAGGGAATCAACGAATGAATGTTCTTTTGTACATGCACTTTAACTATTAATATTTCAGAGCTCTTGATGCTAAGGGGGCTGTCGTTGGTGAGAAATATTGCCATAAAAGTAAAAGTGCACGCACAAGAACTTTTCTTTGTTAATTCCTTTGTGGGTGCAGCATTTCTCGACGACCCTATGGTTACGAGATCGTGGCAACCGCGACTGAAACGCGTGGATATCAAGTCCGTCCTCTGAACTATTAACAATTCTCTTACCGGCACAGTCCGCACTGAGTCTGCAGCGGTGGCGTGAGAGCAGGAACATAAGTGCTGTGCGGAGCGAGTCTGGTAATGCGCTGAAATCTGGCTCTGAAAAAGTTTTACTTGGCTTTCATTCCAAGACTTCTAAGCTGGAATTCTGTGCAAAGCTTTGCAAACAGTGCGAACTCAATGGACCTGGTGGCGTGGACCCACAGGAAAAGTGCAGACCAAAACCGCATGCAGGCACAACTCTGCAGGGCTCCGGTCCCTGTTTGCCAATGCAAGGTTGCATGCGGTGCCTTCAAGAGTGGACCATTGCATTGCGCTGATCAACTCTGCACATTCCGGAGAAGCAGTTCGAGTTCTACTTAGAATCTCCGTGATTCTCAAAACTAGTTTTGGCAGTGCTTCTGGAGTAATGATCAAGCTGACGCAGTCTTCGGTTAGATATGAATGAAAATTCTGCTGAATTCGGACATTAGTTATTACAGGGTCGAATTTAAATAGCAAATAGCAAATAGCCAGTTCTCCATGGCAGCGGCCTGAGCTCTGGCTGGCGTTGTGCGGGCAGGTTGCGTCACTTGCGCGCCTTCGACGGCATCAGCCGGTGCCACCGCGCCGAGGCCCCCTTGGACTTGAGCATGTTCCACCAGTGCCGGTACTCCTGGCCGCCCGTGTCCGGGCCCAGGTACACCCGGCCGACCTCCGTGCTGCTGAGGACACCCTCGTGGCAGACGGAGATCTCCAGGCAGCCGGAGCGCAGGTCCTCCTCTGGCACGCCGTTGAAGATGAGGGCCTCCTCCCAGACCGGGTTGCCGGCCATCTTGCAGTTGGAGCTCTTCTTCCGCTTGATCTTCTTGCCGCCCTGCATCGACAGGGTCGCGCGGACGGTGGCGTCTGCGGAGTCGCGGATTCGGGGGACTCTCAAGGGTACCGTGAGCAGCACTCGCGGTTTCAGGGGTGACTGTCCGAGAGAAGCGCAACTGCCTACATTGCTGGCGTGAGCTATTGGTTCCCAGAACTCACCACTGAGCGGTCTGTCCTTGGCCGGGTCGCGCAGGTTACGAGCCTTGATGACGGAGATGCTGAGCCGTTTGGCTGCTGGCAGGTAGGACAGGGAGAACATCAGGTCGCCGATCTTGTGCTCCTGGGAAGCGGAATAGGTTTTCTAGTTCTCACCGGAGCTCAGCAGCTACTCTCTAGAATTTCTGAGGCTTTAATCCCCACAAGCAATCGAACCTTGTTGAGCTTTACGTTTGTCATCACGAAATCTCAAGCCCGCAATTTTTCAGGCTACGCGAAATGTGTCGAATGGCGATGTTTTATTCAGGATGGCTCGTCTCCCCAGAGCCCCCAGCTGCACGAAAGCCAGTTCAATTTGCCCATCCCGACTCGAAGTCATTCTTCAAATACGGCCTCGTGTTTGTATTGCCCCGGTCCCCGCACTTGGACCTGACGTCCCCGCTGTCTGAGTGATGGAGTCGGGCTCGCATGGACTGAATTTCAGCGCACTGGCTGCTCCGAATGCTTTTTGGTCGGGCATCAAAAAGAAACTGGGCAGTTTTTAGGGCTGCCTGCGGCCTGTTTATCTTAACCACTGAGAACCTCCTTCCCAGCTGCAGCTGAGCATTTGAGTTGTTTTGGTTCAAGCGAGTTCACTTTACCGGGTCCGGGTCCTTCTCAGTTGCGGACAGGCCCTTCCACAGCAGTTGCCGCTCGCTGAACTCCGCCTCGGACAGCGGCAGTTTCACCTGGCCGAGGCAGTCATCGAGCGAGCAGGGGTCATAGTCGAACACGGTGATCTCGAGCACGCTCCAGTTCAGGTCCTGTGGCTTCACCTCGAAGATGAACTCTTCCTCGATTTCGGGGTTGAGCGTCTTCTTGTGTATCTTGGTTGTCGTCTGCGTCTTGCGGTTGGGCAGCACGGCCACGCGGCAGTACGGGTTGGCGAGGCCGCAGGAGCTGTCCTTGGGCTGCAGCTCAATGGCCTGGATGATGCGCACCGTCAGGATGCCAGTCTCCTCCTTGTAGGCGACGGAGAAGTTCAGCTGGCCGAGATTCTCCTCCTGGATGCTCTGGATGGTGGCGTTGGCCTGATTGTACTGCGGGTGACGGCGGTGGGTGGTTCGGGTGCGACACCTGCTTTCGGCTCAAGTGGAACTTCAACCCCACAGTCCAGCCCCAACCCCACAGTCCAGCCCCAACCCCACAGTGCAGCCCCAACCCCACAGTGCAGCCCCTACTCCAGAGTCCAGCCCCAACCCCACAGTCCAGCCCCTACTCCACAGTCCAGCCCCAACCCCACAGTGCAGCTCCAAGCCCACAGTGCAGCTCCAAGCCCACAGTCCAGCCCCAACCCCAGTCCAGCCCCTACTCCACAGTCCAGCCCCAACCCCACAGTGCAGCCCCAACCCCACAGTGCAGCCCCAACCCACAGTGCAGCCCCAACCCCACAGTGCAGCTCCAAGCCCACAGTGCAGCCCCTACTCCACAGTCCAGCCCCTACTCCACAGTCCAGCCCCAACCCCACAGTGCAGCCCCTACTCCACAGTCCAGCCCCAACCTCACAGTCCAGCCCCAACCCCACAGTGCAGCCCCTACTCCACAGTCCAGCCCCAACCCCACAGTGCAGCTCCAAGCCCACAGTCCAGCCCCTACTCCACAGTCCAGCCCCAACCCCACAGTCCAGCCCCTACTCCACAGTCCAGCCCCAACCCACAGTCCAGCCCCAACCCCACAGTCCAGCCCCAACCCCACAGTGCAGCTCCAAGCCCCCACAGTCCAACACAAACCCCCACAGTCCAACACAAACCCCACAGTCCAACACAAACCCCCACAGTCCAGCACAAAGCCCCACAGTCCAACACAAACCCCCACAGTCCAACACAAACCCCCACAGTCCAACACAAACCCCCACAGTCCAACACAAACCCCCACAGTCCAACACAAACCCCCACAGTCCAACACAAACCCCACAGTCCAACACAAACCCCCACAGTCCAACACAAACCCCCACAGTCCAACACAAACCCCCACAGTCCAACACAAACCCCCACAGTCCAACACAAACCCCACAGTCCAACACAAACCCCCACAGTCCAACACAAACCCCCACAGTCCAACACAAACCCCCTCAGTCCAGCTCCAACCCCCACAGTCCAGCTCCAACCCCCACAGTCAAACTCCAACCCTTGCAGTCCAACTAAAATCCAACTCCAACTGCTCAGAGAATTTGCTGAGATTAGCTGTCTACTAGGAGCAGAATTTTCCAGACTGCCGGAAGACGCTTCTGGAGGCTGAACCCAAATCCTGGAAGTCACTCTGCTAACTTTATGTCAACAATAAATTTGCTGTCTCGACGTGACGATGAGGCCGTGTCTCAGCTGCGGTCCAGCTGCCAGACCCCCTCCCGTCTCCTTCTCAGAGTCGTCGGTGAGCTACGCAAATGTTTGACCGCGGAGACTGAGCTGGCGGCGCCGAGTTTTCTGTGGCCGCCGCATCCGCTGTCAGCGCAGCCTCCTGATCTAATTATACTAATTGTGCCCGCCGCGCTCCCCTACGCCTTCGCAACCCTTCTTTTGCCTCACTTTCACCCTTCCTCTACTCACCTTTGACGCACCTAGCATCCCTTTCAGCGGGTAATCCCTCCCATCTCCCACTCGCTCCCTATGCTGCCCCTGTCTGCGCTTCTTCCGCCCTAATCCTAACCTTTTTTGCAGCTCTCCCCTCCCCGCCATCTGTCTCCGGCTGCCTCTCGTTATTTAAGCTTTCCCAAGGCTTACTTTTCATTGGCTTTCATCGCAGCCCTAGCATATGAGGGACATCCTGTCTCCCAGCCAGCAGTTCCTGTCTCCCAGCCAGCAGTTCCTGTCTCCCAGCTCAGCAGTTCCTGTCTCCAGCCAGCAGTTCCTGTCTCCCAGCCAGCAGTTCCTGTCTCCCAGCCAGCAGTTCCTGTCTCCCAGCTCAGCAGTTCCTGTCTCCCAGCTCAGCAGTTCCTGTCTCCCAGCCAGCAGTTCCTGTCTCCCAGCTCAGCAGTTCCTGTCTCCCAGCCAGCAGTTCCTGTCTCCCAGCCAGCAGTTCCTGTCTCCCAGCTCAGCAGTTCCTGTCTCCCAGCCAGCAGTTCCTGTCTTCCAGCCAGCAGTTCCTGTCTCCCAGCCAGCAGTTCCTGTCTCCAGCCAGCAGTTCCTGTCTTCCAGCCAGCAGTTCCTGTCTCCCAGCTCAGCAGTTCCTGTCTGCTGGGGGTACCAGCTGGGTACCAGATCAGCAGTTCCAGTTTGCTGGGGTACCAGCTGAGGTACCAGCTCAGCAGTTCCAGTCTGCTGGGGGTACCAGCTGAGGTACCAGCTCAGCAGTTCCAGTCTGCTGGGGTACCAGCTGAGTTACCAGCTCAGCAACTCACCAGTTTGCTGTAAAGGTCGGCGTTGATCTTGGAAGCGTCGATGGCGTCCTGCATGCTGGCCCGCCGGCGCTCGCGTCGAAACTCGCCGCCGGGACTGGCGACCTTCGCCCGACCGCTGCCGCCGCCGCCGCCACCGCCGCCGCCGTCGGCCGCTGACATGCGGTGGCCGGAGATTTCTCAGCTTCGTGCAGCGAGGACACTGAACTCTGGCCGGAGCCTGGAAGACAGCGGGCAGAGCAAAGTGATGAGGCTTGGGAAGCTGGACTGAGCAGCCGGAACTACTAACAGCTTTTAGAGGAGACTGGGCATTTTGATGCAGCCAATGAGAAGGCGAGCAGCATTTTCCTCCTCTCCGTCCCTCCTCTGCTCCGTCTGTCCCTCCAAACTACCCGCGGCGGGCCGAAAGTCCTTTGCTGCTGCCGCGCCCGCTCGGTGAAAGAGGTTTTGAAGGCAGGGATTAGGAGGCGCGATGCTCTACGGCCAGAGATTTGCCAGATCAAAGACAGGCGGCGGGTCGGCCCGCGCCAATTCGATCTGGGGCGGCGGGGGGCAGGGCGGACAAGTGACTTCCCGTTGGCATCAATCATGCATGGGGCAGCGGGCCGGCTCAAGCCCCCAAGCTCTAAACTTCACTCCGCCCGTCTCCTACTGATGAGGCGCCTTCCCCCCCCCTCTAGCCGCCTCCAAGCTTCTCCCGTGCCGCTCCTGTCGCCACAAAGGCGGACGTTGGGTCGGCTCGCTTCTTGAGTTGCTTCCCCGGGAAGGTGAGGCGCCTGCCGCCTACTCCGGCTTCCCCCACGGCGCCGGTTGGCCCGAGAGAAGATTATCAGTAATCCGCCCGCGGAGAAACTCGAGCTTGGGCGGACCTGGCCAAGCTCTCCATTTGCAGTTCTCAGTTGCAGTCCCCTGGCGACTGCACCGCGCCCGGCACTTCTCTATCCCTGTTTGACCTGCATTGCCAGTGCTGGGTTTCCACCGCCAAGGCCTCCACAAGTGGTGAGGAGTTGAAAAGCATTTTTCTCACCCTGTCCGGCGTTTCATAACCCACGGCAGCTGCAATTTCTCCTGTGAAGCTCACCTAGAATCTCCGGCATGCCCAGGACAGCGTTGGCAAGGCTGAGGGCCCGCTTTCTGAGGCCCAGCGGCACCGGGCTGCTGCCGCGAGGGCTCTGCGACTCCGGCACCGGCGAAGAGGCATTGCGCGGGCTCGGCGAGCTGTTGCTGAGGCCTGGGTTGCAGTGGGTGTTTATTACTGAGGACTGGGTTGCAGTGGGTGTTTATTACTGAGGACTGGGTTGCAGTGGGTGTTTATTACTGAGGCCTGGGTTGCAGTGGGTGTTTATTACTAAGAACTGGGTTTATGCATAGAAAATTTCCGGCCGGGAGCACAAAAGCATTCGGGTCAAATACCAGCAATAAGCAAGCCAATCTCTAATTTTCATCCCGCAGAGTCTAAACAGATGCACGATGCTTTCCACCTACTCATAGTAGTTGCAGTACTGACAGAATTTCTCGCCAATCAGTCAGTTTTGTTACAGTTTGAATGCCAAATGCGAGCGACTCAAAGACTCAGCTGTTAGCCTAGGTGAAACCATACCCAGGTGAAGGCGGATCGATATCTGTGGAGGCTGAGATGAGCGAGTCGAGCAGGCATTAGCGAATCAATCAGGTGTGGACTTCTGCACGAGAGGCTGGAGAGCCATCCGAGTTTCTGCTGCACTTTTAAGCAGCGCGGCGGGAGCTGTTGGGCAGGTGATTAATCCCGGGCAGAACTGCTCGGCTATGAATCCCATTATCGCGCACTCAGCTCTGCTATCCCCCGCTTACAGTGAGCTGGGAAGCAGCCGCCAACTCATTCTACGTGACATCCTGACGGCCCGGAGCGCCCCACCGCCTCGGCCCCGGCTGCTTCTAATAAGAGGGCCGGACGGCCGCCAGCCTGCTGCAACACGCAGACAAAACAGAGCCCCATTGATATTGCCAATCACCCAGCAGGATGCGGTAATTACCAGCCTCCCTGCTCCGCCTTACGTTTCCCTTTTCCCATGCACTCAAGTCCCAACGGGGCATCGGGGCTTGCAGCTTCTCAGCCTTTCGGCCTCCTCTCCCTCCTTGCCGAGTCCCCCGGCTCGCGTGCGTCTCTGCAGCCTTCCAGCGGCAGAAATTAATCAAAAGCCGCTTTGCAAGTTTGCCCGCCTGCTAGCAACAGCTGGCTGGCCTTGCCGCCAGCCTCCCCATTGTCAACATCCTCTCTCACGACTCCTATTGTCAGTTGCTTGTTTCTCCGCAGCGCACCTGAATGCACTTCAGCACCAGCAGCTGCTGTGTGCCTATTCTGCTGAATCCAGAAACTGATGCACATGAACAGGAAAACTGCTCTCTGCTTTCCCATCTTTTGCAAGTTGTTGCAATTCTCTGCTTTGTCGCGAATGTCGATCCAAACTTGCTCTTGCAGTGCTCTCCTACCTGCTGCTCTGCCGCTCCGCCTCTGACTGATCAGCCATGGCTAGCAGAGCTTAGTGCCCGGTTCAGTCAGGGCCACTTTATCTGATTAATTATTTGTCTTTTTGATATTAAAATTCTTCCTAAACTTCCGGTTGCTCGCTCGGCGGAATCGCCGAGAGGAGAGGCTGAGGCGCTGGCTTTCCTCCGCATTTCTTCAAAGCAAAAATGCAAAGCATCCGACCTAAAAATAAGCAGATAGGTAACTTCAGCGCTTGTAGCTCTTGTGAGCCTCAAATACTGCACCGCCGAATCGAAAGGAACCTCAGCCACTGCACCGCATAAAAATGGTCGATTGTCCTGATAAC